>JANAVB010034416.1:1216527-1403151 GCA_029216955.1 Iris pallida | reverse complement strand
CCGTCGAGATGAGCGCACTTCCAGCCCGCCATCGGCGTGGTACCTTAGGACACATGTATCTTACTATAGTGTGTCTGCTATATCATGCTATCTTTTCCTTTTCTTTGCTGGGGTCATTCAGGTAGTAACAAACAGGTAACCGGACTTGGAAGAATCTTATTGCATCTTGCTAGTAACTAGGATTGTGATACCCTAGTTAGTTAATGTAGAAAGCCGTAGGCGATGATTGGCCATGATTGATTGGATGGAGTCTAGTCCAGTATAGTATTATCTAGAAGTGATTGATTGCAAGATTGTACCAGAATGATTGAATGATTGACAATCCAGATTGTTACTATAATAATTGTACTCTTCGTTGTCACTTTTATCATTGTACTCTCATTTTTACCTTAATGATTGTCACCTTTAGCAATAAATGATCAGAGACTAAGTTCTGTTCAGACGAAGGGTTACAATCTCGGTCCTTTTGGTTTAAGGGTTGTAACCTGGTTTTCGGAACAGTGCCTTCGTCCTCTCTTCGTATATTGCCTAGCTCTATTTATTTAACACGTTCTCCAGTTTACTTTATGTCAAATGATGATGATTTACTTACTGTCTTTCTATGGTCAATATGAGTGCATTGGTACTGCACGAATCTCGATCCCCTTTACTTATTGCTTTCTCTTCTTGTTGAATGCTAATGATTGCTGGTTTTAAGTTCATAGTTCGGCCTCCTTTGTGGTACTTGCTATTTGGGGTCTGACCCCACTGGTTTTGCATGGCCAGGTTCTAATAGAAGAGCCCGAAGGATCTACTGCACCATCTACTCGACGGTGACTAGCCGGAGCACCAGAGTGCCTCAGTGGGTTCTTCTTCATTCTCCCACTGATATGTAAATTCTCCTCTTGTAACGTTTAGCCCCGAGCACGTGTTTAGCTCGTGTTTTGGTATTTTCTTGATATTGTAGCCTACGGGCATAAACATGATATGTGTATTCTAGACTATAGCTAGTCCTTATCATGTATGACTAATACTCTAGCTAGTCCTCAGTTCTGTGGTACTGGCTTCATGATCATTCATATATACATGGTTCGGGACGCCTTACTATTGTATGTATGAAGATCGTACTCTTTGCTCTTGTATAATTGCCTGTGATTGAGATACCTAGGATTGTTAAACCATAGGATTGACTGATGGCTTGTAGCGTAACCCCCATGTCTTGACAGCTTATACGTGATTTCAGAGTATTAACGTACTTTGGGATTTCGTAGCTGGCTATGTCTGCCCCCCGCTCTCCGGTATTCTGGTTCTGGGGCGTAACAGCCCTATATATATGCTGAATTTTTAGTGCCGAATTGGTTTATATGAAACGTACTAAACACGAATTAAATCTGATTCGAATATTTTTCGTTAGACGAATTTTTGGCCGAATTTTTGACCGTATTTTACTTATGTTGTTTTTCGTTAGACGAATTTTTGGCCGAAGTTTTTTTTATTTTTCGTTAGACGAATTTTTGGCCTTAGGCCTCGTTTGGTTCACGGAAAGGAAATGCATTCCTTTGTATTTTCCAAGGGAATGGGAAAGTAGGATTCCTGTCACATTTTTTTTCCTTTGTTTGGTTGGTGTAGGGAAGGAAAGCAAAAATATAACAATGTTCCAATAATATCCTTACATATAAAATAAAAATAACATTATAAAAAATAACATTAATGGTAAAATAAGCAATAACACATGGTTACTTTTGTCATAGCTTTTGTAATAAATGTTGGAAAAGGAGGAGGGAAAATCAATCCCATGGGTCATGAGTGGAATCATATTCCTTCCAATTTTCTCGCTTGTGAGGAAATTGATTCCCAAGTTTGTGGTTACCAAACAAAGGAAAGGAACAACTTTCCTTTCCTACTTCCTTGAATCCGTGAACCAAACGAGGCCTAAGTCTTAACCTAAACGACTTTTGGCTAACGCATTAATCACTTTTTCATAACCAAAATTTGGCTAATTAAGGCATTAATCTTGCCGTAGACCGACAACCATTTTTGCCATGAGCGAACTTTTGGCTAAGGCATTAGCTTTGCAAAATGACGTAGATCTAGCTTCGCCGCAAGCATCTTTGCGAGAAGATAATTTTTAGCTAAGACACCAAAAGCAAATATTAGTTGAGACCCAACCTCACCGAACTATCAAGAAGTCTTGGATTTCTAACTCCGCATTTAGGCACAGAAAACCTTAAAGCCTTTTTTTAATATGGAGTTTATTAGACCATCTCCAATGGGGGTTTCTATTTTCTCTATTTATATGGAAGAAATTCATTTTAGAAAAATTTCTTCCAATGGTGATTTTTATCACCATTTCTATCCTAGGTGGCAATGATATAGGATAGAAACTTTCTAGGAAAATTTTTACATGTAGAAACTCTTATAAAAATTCTCGGCAAATGTTAAAGGCCACCCCCAAATTACTAAGGACAACCATCCTACTAAGGTCAACCATGACCATTTTCAATTTTTACTAAGGGCAACCTAATGTTAAGTGATTTACTAAGGGCCACCAAGAGGAGGAAGCTGACAGCCTCCCTCTCCCCGCCGCCGCCGACCCGAAGCCCCCGCCACCCTCTCCTCCGCCTCTCCTCCAACTCCCCGCAGCCCTCCGATCTCCCCTCTCCTCTGCCGTCGGATCCCGCCTCCACTCCATTTTCCTCCTTCTCCACCCGATCCAAGCTCCAGACCCTCATTCTCCACTCGATCCAAGCTCCAGACCCTCTGTCACGCCCTGCTCCCGTAGGAGCGATCGTCCTCGCTAAGGCGTGATGCCACACGGGCCTAGGTTGCGCCCGTGCAAGGCCAAGTCCAGAAACGGCCGATTTGAGCTAGGCCACAGAGTCGCACAGAGTGTCCCCATTTGTAGCGGAAAGTGAATGAACACAAATTGAAGCAAAGACAACTCTTTATTGATATTCAAGAAGTTTACAAGCGGCGCTAGGCCGATATTACAAATCGCTCAAACTCTCTCTCTCTCTGAAACATAAAAGGCGTGCCAAGTGGCTTACAACATGGAATGATTCATGGCGATGTTCCGATACATTATGTCCTGTATAGGGTGCTTCCGCTCCTTGCAACGCTCCAAGGCTCCAGAGATAGCTCCGCGCCCTAGCACGTTCGATGGAAGCTCCGCACCCGCCGGCGTCTCCTGCATCCTGCAAGCAGACTGTGGGGTTATCAGTACATTGTTATACACTGGTGGGGAGGCTAGCTCGTCCACAACGCTATCATTACCAAACACGTTCCATTTACTTTTGTGCACCGTCTATCATTCATTGTCTTTCTAATCTTGCCTTAGGATCAGTTTCATGGCATATTTCATGACCTATCTCGTATTGCCGAATTCAAGTGTGTGCAGGGAAATGAATGCACGACTTACCCATACTTACCGTCCGGCCTTCCCTGTCCAAAGTAAACCAAGTTAGTCAACAATTCAATATGAACTTTTCGATGTCAAGTGCGTGTCCCTGCCTCGGATTCTAGCACGTCGTAGGCACGTTATCTACACTTGCATGAATTTCTCATTATCATTTGGTGTGTCACATTTCAAGCCAATTCATAAGGCACTTCATTTTGTTAACTTAGACTACTTTGATTTCAATGCAAGGACTTGCACGTGGATCGCCACCAGCAAAGCCCACTTAACTCTATATGCACCGGTCGCTGGCACCACAAGCCATTTTGGACATCCAAGCCGTGGTATTTCTCAACTAGCGTAGGGTGAGGACTGGCACACACCCCGTTAGTCTCTTGAAATACTCCTGCACTTACGTCCCCCGGGTGGCCGAGTCCGCACCCAGGCAGCCCGTAAGCCATATTTTGATTCCGCCTAGGCCGGCATATCCCCCCTTTGATCATGCCGCGGAATCCCTTTTTCTTTACGGTCACAGCATTCGTCACCCCTCGCTCGTGCCGTTTGTCCACGACCATTTCGTATTAACTTGTCATAGGCTAACCCATAGCCACAATGCGTTATCGACCAGGTTGGCTTCCGTGCAGCGCGGGTAGCGAGCCCCGTTGCACGTGCCCGTCACACCTGTCGCTAACCATTCCTTTCCCTCTTATCTTTTATTCATTTCTTCATTTCTTTCTTTCACTTGTCCATTCGTTCATTGATTCAATTTCGTATTCATCCTTTCGTTGATTCATTCATTCACTTATTTATTCGTTCATTCTTCATTTATACATTATGCAACTTCCCGTGCGGGAGTCGCCTTGGCGACCCATCGGTCCCATAGCCTTTCAATGTTGCTAAACTCTACTTGCAGCGACTATGTTGATAGTCTTCCCGTTTTATTGTTGTAAACCATTCATTGTTTCATTGTTGAACGCATAAGGGACTTGAACGTAAGCTTGTGCCTTAGCACGAGCGTGGAGCGCGGCGCGAGAGATCTCGTATTTTCTATGTTCCTTTCCATATTCTATACAAGCATACAAGAGGGGATTAATCCCTTAGCTAGGTGCGTTGGGTCATTTATTAGCATGCGCGGTGTTATCGCCTAGCGATTTCAGTGATAGTGTCTGTATTATTATGTGTCTAGGCTAAGCAAAGACGGGTTCATCCGAGCCACCCACCTTAGCGATGTTCGCATCGGCCGAGCGATACTCCGAGCGTGCCTTTGAAAGTCTAAGTCTGGATTCATCTTGACGGACCAAATGTAAGCCTTGTATCGATTCTTTATCAGGTCGATACCAACTCTTCGGGTCGACGACTCGTTTGAGTCGTTACACTTGCCGTTTGACTCGACGTTCCGCTAGGGCGGAGCGGGTCATTACATAATACACCACTCAAAACAAGTCTCGTCCTCGAGACTTCCTGAGTGCAGGTCATCCTACCGTTCCCTAACTCCTGTCGTGTGCGTATCGTAGGCAATTCCTATCGACTGACCTTATCGCTCGATGGCATCGAACTATACTCGATACCTTTCCAAGTTCCGTATCGCATACGTTTGGTCGATTTTATTGAATAACTTTTCATTCATTTTAGAGTTGATGGCACTTATTCAATTCCAGTGTTTCTTCGATTTGGTTGTTGTTTCGACGTGTCATGGGACTGAAACGGTCGCGCGAGGTGCGTCATAATTTATCAAACTCGAGAGTCGTAGGCTGAGGCAAACTCATTCATTCGTTCATGCGCATCGTAACACCCACTTGCAGCTGCATTCGAGTTCATCACATCGCTGAGTTTGGATCGTGTACGCATTCAAGGCGTCCCCCGAATACGTACATTTCAACCAAGCTTAGCGACTAGCGAAGTCGGACAAGCTACTCGTGATAGTTTTGATTTGCTGATCGTTTTGCTAACTTCGATTTAAAACCGAACTCATGTGTGTATCACATATCGTTTATCTCGGTCCTCGAGATGATTCGATCCGCTTCTCAAGCGCTCTTGCCAACGAAATCAATACGATTTCTTCTTAGCGGAGTCGGCCAAGTCTAAGTAATTCCCATCCGATTCGAGACCAAGTATTGCACTATCATCGAGTACGTCTTCCGACCAATAATTCAATTCATTATTCCAACTTTACTTGTGCATCATACATTCCTATCATTCCCATCGTTTGGGGCCATTCTCGTTGTCGTTCACGCACACTCCTAATTTCCTGTCCTACTCTAAGTCTTGTTGCCCCAATTCTATCGTCCGTCCAGACGATACTCTAATATCAATCGCACAGGTTGAATCACTCGGTATAGGGTCGTCCGCCTATCCGCTAGGCTATTTCTTTTCGAGGCTAAGTCAATGTCAGGATTGGAATCACAGTTCCCCAACAATAATGCCAACACTGACCCCAATCCTAGGGTCAAACCAAAGTCGGTAGTACGGGAGTTTTCTACCCAAACTCGCGTCACTCAGATTTCTAAACATCGAGCACGATCACCTATTCGCATCAATGTATTCGTTGCGCATATTCGAATCCATTCAAATCACCCAATCAACATCCTTCACATATCCATTCTAACCAATTCATGTATTCGATCACGAGGTCATCCAGCTCGACAATACATTGTGTCCCAATCTCACGCGAGTTCGATTATCCACGGTGGTTCATGAATCACCATGCAACGCTCCCGTGGAATAATCATTCTCATCGGGGCGTAACTCTTGTTTGAGTTTAGACTAACTCATTCTCAATACGCGGATTGGACCTACTCAATCCTCAAGTTTAATCATCAAGCACGCTAAGTCATTCCCGAGTCCACCTTCGCGTCAAACCATAAGTCGAAACATACAAATTGCCACGCCAGGCTAGTTCAATCACCCCCACTGTATGAATTACCATACCAGCGCTCACGCAGAGTGATCGTCCTAATCGATGCGACGCATGTGCGAGGCTGGAGTTGCGCTCGCATAAGACAAGAACGTCAAGTTGTGGTTATCGACGAAGCAATTCCAATATTTCATTTCCATCCAAGTCAAGGTCCAGTTCGATAGTCCGTTTCTCATTCGCTTAACTAGAAAATCCTCGAGCCACGTCTATCTTTTCCTCGACACATTTTTAACATCCCAAGTATAGCATCCAACGGAACAATGACATTTTGCACGATCGTCATTCGTCGAGTCAGAGTATCCCCGAGTTATCGCATATCGATCTTTGATACGCCTCAATACCATCGACGACATGCGTAACCTGACGATCTTCCTTTGCGACCAATTTCGAGTCGTACGACTGATGCTATTGCCCGAGTTGGATATTCCACAATTTTCTCGATATTCAAGATCAAGTTCGATCGCTATTCCTCAAGCTAGTTTCAAGACCGTTGTTCAAACTCAAGTCACAATTCATTTGAATCAATCCGAAATCGTACGCACGATCCTCTAAGTTTCCTCGATCAAGGCCATTCATTTTTATTCATCGTTTCGAACCATCTTCTAACTCGCGTTGCCCATTGACAAGTTGTCCAGCGACATCTCGTTCGGGACTTTTGAAGTCACGACCAACTAAGCGTGACACGTTCTAAGGCTTTGCACGATCGCATCGCTTGCCGAAATACTCGTACGATCCGTAACTCCTTTAGTCTCGCTCGAACAATTTCTATGACGTCCATACACCACTTAGGGTTCGAGCCATACGATCTAGTCATCAATCACGTTCGTGTCATGTGCTAAGACATCCTTCAGATTCGTTCGACGAATCTCTAGCGTAATCGCTCACATCGCATCGATGTACTAAATCGTTCATACAAATCCTCAAAATCCAAGCCAATCCTTTGGGTACGCCTAAGCGTTAACCCGATAGCGTTCCTATCGATAGACACTCAAAGTGTATCTCCGTTCTCAATAGAGCGAAACTTGATATCGCTCGCAACTCGATTGCACCAAAAGTCGAGGTGTGCGACAGCGGCACAACATAACCAAAAGGTCGTGTGCATAGCTATCCCGTGCGGACTATATTCGAGTTCGCATGCTCACTTATTCTCGTTCGAACGATAATCGATCTCACTCGCAACTCGTTTGCACCAGAAGGTCTAGGTGCGCGATACTCGGCACAACTTAGCCAAAAGGCTGCGTGCATAACCATCCCGTTCGAACTATACTTCGGTCTCGTGTACTCGTTCGCTATTGTCAGTGTAAGGTTATTCAAGCACGTCTTGCATTTTGCTAACTCTTAGCATCGGTTTCTTCCAACTCTAGTACGTCATGGTTCGGCACAAAGGCCTTCGCCTAGCGATCCAGTTCGACCGAGTACTTGTACGAGCTTTTGAAAATATTAGACTTATTGTATGGAACATCCCAAGGCACAACGAGAGAGGGCGTACACTTCATTTGTTTCAAAACCGAGCTTTCAAAACTGAAAAAATTGAAATGAAGTCCAAGGACGTAAAGCCGTGCTCTGATACCAATCTGTCACGCCCCGCTCCCGTAGGAGCGATCGTCCTCGCTAAGGCGTGATGCCGCACGGGCCTAGGTTGCGCCCGTGCAAGGCCAAGTCCAGAAACGGCCGATTTGAGCTAGGCCACAGAGTCGCACAGAGTGTCCCCATTTGCAGCGGAAAGTGAATGAACACAAATTGAAGCAAAGACAACTCTTTATTGATATTCAAGAAGTTTACAAGCGGCGCTAGGTCGATATTACAAATCGCTCAAGCTCTCTCTCTCTCTGAAACATAAAAGACGTGCCAAGTGGCTTACAACATGGAATGATTCATGGCGATGTTCCGATACATTATGTCCTGTATAGGGTGCTTCAGCTCCTTGCAATGCTCCAAGGCTCCAGAGATAGCTCCGCGCCTTAGCACGTTCGATGGAAGCTCCGCACCCGCCGGCGTCTCCTGCATCCTGCAAGCAGACTGTGGGGTTATCAGTACATTGTTATGCACTGGTGGGGAGGCTAGCTCGCCCACAACGCTATCATTACCAAACACGTTCCATTTACTTTTGTGCACCGTCTATCATTCATTTTCTTTCTAATCTTACCTTAGGATCAGTTTCATGGCATATTTCATGACCTATCTCGTGTTGCCGAATTCAAGTGTGTGCAGGGAAATGAATGCACGACTTACCATACTTACCGTCCGGCCTTCCCTGTCCAAAGTAAACCAAGTTAGTCAACAATTCAATATGAACTTTTCGATGTCAAGTGCGTGTCCCTGCCTCGAATTCTAGCACGTCGTAGGCACGTTATCTACACTTGCATGAATTTCTCATTATCATTTGGTGTGTCACATTTCAAGCCAATTCATAAGGCACTTCATTTTGTTAACTTAGACTACTTTGATTTCAATGCAAGGACTTGCACGTGGATCGCCACCAGCAAAGCCCACTTAACTCTATATGCATCGGTCGCTGGCACCACAAGCCATTTTGGACATCCAAGCCGTGGTATTTCTCAACTAGTGTAGGGTGAGGACTGGCACACACCCCGTTAGTCTCTTGAAATACTCCTGCACTTACGTCCCCCGGGTGGCCGAGTTCGCACCCAGGCAGCCCGTAAGCCATATTTTGATTCCGCCTAGGTCGGCATATCCCCCCTTTGATCATGTCGCGGAATCCCTTTTTCTTTACGGTCACAGCATTCGCCACCCCTCGTTCGTGCCGTTTGTCCACGACCATTTCGTATTAACTTGTCATAGGCTAACCCATAGCCACAATACGTTATCGACCAGGTTGGCGTCCGTGCAGCGCGGGTAGCGAGCCCCGTTGCACGTGCCCGTCACACCTGTCGCTAACCATTCCTTTCCCTCTTATCTTTTATTCATTTCTTCATTTCTTTCTTTCACTTGTCCATTCGTTCATTGATTCAATTTCGTATTCATCCTTTCGTTGATTCATTCATTCACTTGTTTATTCGTTCATTCTTCATTTATACATTATGCAACTTTCCGTGCGGAAGTCGCCTTGGCGACCCATCGGTCCCATAGCCTTTCAATGTTGCTAAACTCTTCTTGGAGCGACTATGTTGATAGTTTTCCCGTTTCATTGTTGTAAACCATTCATTGTTTCATTGTTGAACGCATAAGGGACTTGAACGTAAGCTTGTGCCTTAGCACGAGCGTGGAGCGCGGCGCGAGAGATCTCGTATTTTCCATGTTCCTTTCCATATTCTATACAAGCATACAAGAGGGGATTAATCCCTTAGCTAGGTGCGTTGGGTCATTTATTAGCATGCGCGGTGTTATCGCCTAGCGATTTCAGTGATAGTGTCCGTATTATTATGTGTCTAGGCTAAGCAAAGACGGGTTCATCGGAGCAACCCACCTTAGCGATGTTCGTATCGGCCGAGCGATACTCCGAGCGCGCCTTTGAAAGTCTAAGTCTGGATTCATCTTGACGGGCCAAATGTAAGCCTTGCATCGATTCTTCATCAGGTCGATACCAACTCTTCGGGTCGACGACTCGTTTGAGTCGTTACACTTGCCGTTTGACTCGGCGTTCCGCTAGGACGGAGCGGGTCATTACACTCTCTTCCGCCGCCTCGGCCTCGATGAAGACGAAGACTACGAAGAAGAAGAAGAAGAAGAAGAAGAGGAGGAGGAGCCGGCGGACACCTCCTTCTCCACCCGATCCAAGCTCCAGACCCTCTTCCGCCGCCTCTCGACCGGTCCGGTCTCGATCTGCGTCCACGACGTCGTCGTCAAGGGGAACGTCCGGACGAAGGAGTCGCTCATCGAGGCCGAGGCGCTCCTTCCTCACTCTCGATTGGAAGGCGGACTGCAGGCCTTGCCTGCAGTCCTATCTTCACTTTGGACTGCAGGCAAGCCCTGCAGTCACTGTAGGTAAAAAAAAAATTGTCAATTGAGGACTGCAGGCCTGCCCTGCAGTCCTAGTTTGACAGGAACATGGTGGCCCTTAGTGTTTTCAAAATGGCAAACTTGTAATTTTTTTTAAAATTTTAAGTTGGTGGCCCTTAGTAAAAAGGGGGTGGCCTTTAACATTTGCCAAATTCTCCTATCTCTCATGACAATTATTATTGGGCCCCACACCATTTGGTCCTTTTACTATGTGACACATAGGATAGAAATGGAGAATCATTAGAGAGCATTTTTGTATGTCTACAATTTCTATGTAGAAACTCTTCTAACTAGGATAGAAATCTTCTTAAAATAAAATCAGGGCCGGCCCAGACGGTTGGGTTGCCCTAGTCGGAGCTAGATTTGGTTGCCCCTTGTCATACTCATAAAGAAGATATTAAAAAATTGACATGTTCTAGTGACATCATGGATATCAGATTCTGAGTACCTCCCCTTGAGCTACTCGAGTCATTTCTAATAGAAACTCAAAATATGGGTCTCGTGTGCTAGTTCAACTAACAAAGAGGAGTTGGGGTGGACCGCATAGGCTTTATTAGCGAAGAGGTGGGGAGTTAGGGGTGGGGTAGAGAAGGGGAGTTGCCCTCACCAGGGGGGTTGCCCAAGCCCGTTGGCTTGTCCGGCTTACCCCAGGGCCGGCCCTGAATAAAATGCCAAGTAGAATAAGAACTCAATTTTAGAAATCACCATTGGAGAGGTCTTAGAACCTGAAGTTCATAAGAACTCAAAGTTCACTAAAACCCAAAGTAGCTTTGTTCCAAGCTAATCTTATAGGAATGGGATGTGTGATTTGTTGTTTGGGTTGTGGATTTGGATAAAGACTAATATATATGATGGATTTTGTCCTCAATATCATCCATTCCTCTTATTAATTTTTGAAGCTCACGTAATAAGACACTGTAAGTATTTATTTGTAATAAAACAAAGTCAAATTATACATATTAGACAATAGCGGACGAATGAAGTATTATTATACTTACATATTTACCATTTCATATATATTAGTTGGTAACATTTCGAAAAATTGCTAACAAAACTGAGGAATGTATTTTATATGTATCTCAACAAATTTACATTCATCATAGCATTAGGATGAATACAAAGAAAGTTTTGATTAAGAATGAATTTATTCGTGGATATCGAGAGGCATATACGAAAAATATTATATATCATGATGTTTTGATAGCATGTAACAATGATATGTGTTAATGATAGTTATTAATTTATTGTTTAGTCTATAAAATTGTGGTGGAAAAAAAAAAAAAAACCTAAAAACATAAACTAAAAAACAATATAAGAAACTAACAAAAATAAAAAAGATTAAAAAAAACTTCTTTAACTCCGCATGTATGCCAAGTTTTGCTTTGCATTGTCAGTTCCAAATTTGGACGAAGGAGGAGGATAAAAGTAATATGATTAATTGTTCGCTGAAATAATTATTCAATTGGTGATGTGACCAATTGAACATATAATTTATACTATAAATAAAATAAAATAAAAATTGAGCATATAATTTATAAACTCGTACCAAATACTTCTAATTATATGATCATAACACATGGAAGACTGCAATGCATGAGCATGTATACTGGGATGTACCTCAACAAATTTACATTCATCACAGCCATTATGGACACGGACACAATGTTTTCAATAAGGCAAGCTCTTGGAGCTGGACGCAGCAACAAGAGACTTCAGTCCCGAAGATCCTTCGAGACCCGTAGCTCTCCTCCTGATCAATTCCATGTTCCTATCGAGACTGTGCTTCACCATAGCTTTAACAGCCCTCCGGCCTTCCTCCACGTCCTCCTCCTCCTCCTCCCCCGTCGTCGTCATCGTCGGATTGCTCGAACGAAGACTGATTCCCGCCTGCGGACCCGAGTGCACTCCCACCCCCGACCGCCTCTCGTCCTTGAACCACTGCAGCAGCTTGAGCGCCCTCTTCCTCGCGAGGGGGCTCCCCAGCAGAGCCAACTCGAGGAGGCGGGGCACGATCGTCCCCGACCGCGCCGACGATGACATCCTCTCCCTCTGCGTCGACGTGCTCCTGTGCGCGACGACCATGAGCAAGTAGGTGGCGAGCTCCTGGCATCTGGGCTCGTCATCCCATGCCAGGATCTCTGCCAAGGCGTCCACGAAAGAGGGGTCGCTCCCGACGGCCTTCTTTCCTGTCGTGCACGCCGCCAGGTTGCCCAGAGTCGCGAGGGCTCCCTCGGACGCGCTCCTGCGGCTCGTGGAGGTCGACAGTACTCTCAGGAGCGAGCGCACCGCGCCACTTGCGACTATGGGTCTGGTGTTGTCGAGCTTCGTGGAGAGGTTGTACAGGGTGGCTACGCTTGTTAGCTTGACTTCGTCGCTGGTGGTCTCGTCGTCGTCGTCGAGGATCCCGACGAGGAAAGGGAGGAAGTGGCTGGATTGGAGAGGGTACTGGGTTTTGACGAGGGTGGAGACGGAGAAGAGGAGCCTCGCGAGCTGTTGGTCCTTTGCGAATGCTTTGTCGCGCATTAGTTGAGGCAACTTTGAGAGGAGTCCTGCTTCCACCATGAGTTTCTTGTTCCTGATAGAAAAAAGCAGCAGCACAGTATTAGACAACAACACGAGTAGAATCGGAGCTATGTTTCAAGGACACGAGTACAACACGACACGAAATAGATACTGGTATTTTAGTTTTTACTGGTAATCATGTTTTGCGTCCCTGTTACTATGGATGAGAGCATTATGTTAATTTGGTTCAAACTGAACCGAATAACAAAAAATCGAATTGGATTGAAAACCGAATAAACAAAATCGAAACCGAACTGAATTGATCCATAACCGAATTAAATCAGTTCGATTTTCAGTTTATTCGATTTATTCAACTTTTCGATTTATTTGTCTTTTTTTGTGTGTGTGTGTGTGTGTGTGTGTGTGTGTGTGTGTGTGTGTGTGTGTGTGTGTATATATATATATATATATATATATATATATATATATATATATATATATATATATATATATATATATATAGCAAATGACCTCTAGCCTAGTGGTTAAGAGAGATGCATGCGGCCCGAGTGGTCAGGAGTTCGAATTCCAGTGGAAGCGATTACAGAAACAGTTTACCTATATATATATATATATATATATATATATATATATATATATATATATATATATATATATATATATATATATATATATATTTAACAAGAAAATTTATTGAATTGAAAGACAGCACAATACAAACAGGTCTCGGTCCAAAGACCCAAAGGACCCGGAGCAACTACAGTGCAGGGACAGAAAATTCGAACTTTCGAAAAAATTCGAAAACAAAAAGTGGGCGGGGGTTCTGGGCGCGGAGCCCGAAGAGGGAACATCACGTGGGGGGGGGGGGGGGGGGGGGGGGGGGGGGGGTTGACAGGCGCTCTGCCCGGGAGGGAAAGGCGCGCGGCTCGAGGGCCTCGCTCCCCCCCCCCAAGCCCTCGGTCCGAGGCCGGTGAGCGCCGGCGATCGATCCCAGAGCTCCGGCGACCGGATCGAGAAGAACGACGGGAGGCGCACAACCCGATGCGGGTCAGCAACAGAGGGGGGGGGGGCGGCTCGGAGGGGAGGGAGGTGAGGGATCCCCGGGCTGCTCCGCGCCGGGGGGGGTGCGACGCCGGGGGCGGCGCGACGGCTCAGCGAGAAGAGGCGACGCCGGCGCCGGGAAGCTCCGAGGCGGGGGAAAGCTACGCCAGGGACGCCACGGAGGGAGGGGAGGGGGCTCAACGACGGCTGGGGGGGAGTTCCAAGCAGGGAGGAGGAGACCAACTCCAGGGGGATAATTCCGGAGGGCCGACGCGTCAGGCGGGGGCAGCGAGGGGAAGCGGGCGCGACGGCGCTGGGGGAACCGGAGGAGGGGACGCCCCGAGGGGGCCCGGGGGGCCTTAGTCCCGCCTGGGGGGGGGGGGGGGTAACGGCCGCAGGGGCACCACTGCTCGGAGGCGGGGATGCAGGAGCCATCGAAGGAGGGGGAGGCCCAGAAAGGAACGGCCGGAGGCTGGGCCGGGAGGGGCGCGACCGCCGCCGGGGACGGTAGGGCGGGGGCGGCGACCCAGTACCACCGCAGGGTGGCTGGGTCCTGCCAGTAGACCCCCGCCGAGGAGGAGAGAGACGGGGCGGAGCTGGCGGCGGGAGGATGAAGGGTGCCCGTGGGATCCTCACCCGGAGCGAGGGAAGGCGGCGCGGGGGTGATCACTGGAGGCTCCGAGGGAGGAACCGAGGGGGCCCGCAGGGAGGCCACCGCCACGGAAGAGAGGGGAGCGGCGGCGGGATGGAGGCTGGGTTTCGCCGCCGAGGCCTGAGGGGCTAGGGAGTCTGCTACAACCATGGACGACGGGGTGGCGCCGAGCTGGGAGTCAGGGGGGGAGGGAGCGCCGGAGGACTGGCAGCGACGGGGGCAGAGGGCTTCAAGCCCGGATGTAGGGGAGGATCGGGCGGATCAGGGGCGGCTCCCGGAGCCGCGAGAGCAGAGGACGCCGGGAGGAGGGGGGCCGGGGCGGAAGCCACAGGGGGGGCGGAGGGGGGGGGGGGGGGTCAAGCCCGCAAGGAGGCGCGTCTCGGCGGAGATGACGGAGCCCGGCAGGAGCGGCGGGCCGGGGCTGAGGATGGAGGGGCCTGGGGCAGATGGGGGTCGCCGCGCGCGACGACGACGGCGGCGCCGAAGGGAGCTGCGGCGCCGGGAAACCGAGAGAAGTGGGGGAGCTTCCACTGGAATTCGAACTCCTGACCACTCGACCGCATGCATCTCTCTTAACCACTAGGCTAGAGGTCATTTGCTATATATATATATATATATATATATATATATATATAGAGAGAGAGAGAGAGAGAGAGAGAGAGAGAGAGAGAGAGGAAGGATCAAGATCCCCACACTTTTTGCATCCCCATGCATCCCTCCTATTTGCACCGTTAGATGGTACTTTAAGTCATCTAATCTTAACCGTTGATTTACCAATGGTTAAGACTAGATGACTTAAAGCACATCCAACGGATGTGAACATGGGGATGCATGGGGATGCAAAAATTGTGGGAATGCCTATCCTTCCTCATATGGATATATATATATATATATATATATATATATATATATATATATATATATATATATATATATATATATATGCCGTAGTCCGTTGGGGACAACGAGACACCCCGGCACAGTCGTGCGGATTCGAGCCTCCATGGAGGCAAGCTTATATATATATATATATATATATATATATATATATATATATATATATATATATATATATATATGGGAAAGCGGGATATGAGCCATTCCACTTGGCTTTCATGTGGACCAATAAAAATACAATGATTTGGAAAACAAAATTTAAATAGATAGAAATAAAAGATCTCATAAAAGATTTGATAAATAATAACTTACCAAATTTGTCACGCCCCGATTCGTAGAGTCGTTTATTCACAAATTTTATCTTTTGGAATCGATCGTCCTCGCTTGGACGTGAAGTCGTACAAGTCTGGTATTGCACTTGTATAAGGCAAAGATGGTACATAATTGATCCCATAATTATGTTAATTTTATGTTAATATTAATTTTAATTTTAATTTTAATTTTAATGTTAATATTAATGTTAATATTATTGTTAATATTAATTTTAATGTTAATATTAATGTTAATGTTAATTTTATTTTTCATGTTAAATTATTTTAATATTAATTTTAATGTTAATGTTAATGTTAATGTTAATATTAATTTTAATATTAATATTAATATTAATGTTATTGTTAAAATATTAATTTTAATGTTAATATTAATTGTAATATTAATTTTAATTTTAATGTTAATATTAATATTAATTTTAATATTAATATTAATTTTAATTTGGAGGGACAAATAATATTATTTATATTTAAATTACTAGGCAAATTTATTTGGTAAGTTCCTAAGCAAAGATATGGTAAGTTATTATTTATCAAATCTTTTATAAAATCTTTTATTTACATCTATTTAAATTTTCTCTTACAAGTCACAATACTTTTATTGATCCACATGGAAGCCACGTAGGATGGCTCATATAAAAGTATGAGCCTATGGCTCATATCCCGTTTATATATATATATATATATATATATATATATATATATATATATATATATATAGGAAGCGGATCAAAAGCCTCCCTTAGAAAACCTCCTAAAAAATTTCCTCACTCTAATCCGTAATTTAATGTTAATATTAATATTATGTTAATATTAATGTTAATATTAATATTATGTTAATATTAATGTTAATATTAACATTAAATACTAAATTTAACATTAAATTTAACATTAAAATTAACATTAACATTAACATTAATATTAACATTAACATTAACATTAATATAAAATAAAAATAAAAAAATAAATATTAACATTAACATTAATATTAACATTAATATTACGAATTAGAGTGAAGGAGATTTTTAGAAAGTTTTCTAAGGGGGACTTTTGATCCACTCCCCCCCCCCCCCCCCCCCCCCCCCCCCCCACACACACACACACACACACACACACACACACACACACACACGCACACACACACAATATATATATATATATATATATAGGCAAATGACCTCTAGCCTAGTGGTTAAGAGAGATGCATGCGGCCCAAGTGGTCGAAGTTCGAGTCCCAGTGGAGACGAGTTCGCCACAATTACCCAGTGCTTCAATATATATATATATATATATATATATATATATATATATATATATATATATATATATATATATATATATATATATATTCGATTTTTAGTTTTGAACCAAAATCAAAATAAAATAAAAAAAATTAATATTTTTAAAATCAAAACTAAACTGTTTTTTTTTTTAAATCGTACCGAATCTTTTATTCGATTCGAATTACGATCCAAAACTGAATAATGCTCACCACTACCTGTTACCATGTACAGGTTTGACAAAATGTAGAAAAACTGAGTTATGGCCTAAATTGTCAGAGCTCCAAAATAAGTCCAATCACTTTGACAAATGAGGGTCGAATATTAGTTCGTTAAGGAACCCGCCAAACCAACGTTGTGTGTATTCCACTCAAAATAACATATTTTAATTCACTACGTAAGTGGCGGTCCAGTGTAGGGGGTGGGGGGGGGGTGGGGTTGTGCACTGTAGAGCCACGTTTGTTTGCGAAATTAGAATCTTGAAAAAAAAAAGTGTGTTTGTATGCAAAAGAAAGTAAACTGGAAAGAAAAATAATATTCAAAGAAAAAAACTAATAATAATATCTCCGCTCATCCCATGAATTTATTTTTCCACATCCAATTATTCTTTTTTTTTAAATTTTTCGAATCTTTCCAAATATCGAAAAAGAATTAATATAAATTAGGATTTTTCAAAGAAAATGAAAGAACAACGAATTTTTTTCATTTCCATGAACCAAACGAGAGCTAGGGATGAGCATTATTCGATTGGACCAAAAATTCAACCGAATAGAATAAAAGATTCGATTCGATTTCAATTAAAAATACTGAAAAAATATTCGAGTTCAATCTAAAATAAAAAATCGATTAAGATTTATACAATTATATAAATATTTTAAACTCTATACATATGTGTGTATTTTGAAAACAACAATTATACGTATATTATATTGGAGCATAATTTTGTTAATTTAATAACTAGTGTAATTTTGGACCCAATTTTAAAATATAACAAATGTATCTCTCTTAAAAAAAAATGTATGTTTAAAATTATTTTTTTAATATAATTTAACTCCAATCATAATTATGGGGTCGACAAATTGTCCAATCAAAGAAAACGAATAAGTCGATCGAATGGATTATATCGGTTTTGTTCGATTTCAATCTTGATTATTACTAATTTCGATTCAATTTCGTTCTTGGATTTAGATTTTTATAATTTTAATCTATTCGATCTTTAACTATTTCTATGCAATTGAAACCAAATAAAACGAACTCTCAGCCTAGTCCAGTGTCAAAGCTAGTAAAGAAGGAAAAAGAAGGTAAATTCGAATTCTAATTCGGACAATATTTACATGGAGGAGGTATTGATGCGAGTAGGAGATTGTTCTTAAACGACCGATCTCGTCTTTAAAAAAAAAAGTGAATTCTATTATTTCATTTTCGTTCGTCAAACCGTTTGTCGTTAATTAATCCAAAACTCATTAATACAGTAATTAATCCTCAAATAATCACATTTTTAGTCACCTGAAAGTACCACTGGCCAGCTCCAGCAGCGCGTCTATGGCCACCCGCCTGCACAGGGGCTGATCCTTTGAGTCCGCCAGCATCGCCACCAGCGGCGGCACGACCCCGAGCTCCGCAAGCAGCCTCCTGGTGCGCCCGTCACCCCTGCCCAGCCTCTTGATTTCCGCTGCTGCCTTCGCCTTCTCCTCGCGCCCTCCAAAGTTGATCGCCTTCACCGATCTCTTCATAGCCACCGCATCATTAGGATCACCGTCCTCGGCCACCTTCATGGTCAATTTTTTTTTTATTACAACTCACACACAACTACACGTCTTACGGTTGGAAGGCTCGAACTCTGCCAGCCCTGTCGGATGTCCGTCCTGCTTTCCACTAGAGCTACAAGCACTGGACCATGGTAAATTTCTTGAAGCACTAGCTAGCTAGCTAGAGCTAGAGTCTCCTCGACGGAAATTGATCGAATCATCGTGGGCTATATATAATATGGATCTTCATATTGTTGTCTGTGGAGTGTTTGGGAGTTGGAGTTTGGTGGTGGGGGTGATATTGTTGATGGAGGCTGGAGAAGAGGAATCGGACACGTCCGTGGCTTGTGCAGAGGGGTGTGGGTGGAATATATAGGGGAGACATATTGTTGCCGGTTGGCGAGGTGGGGAGGGGAGCTCACATGGGGAAGGAGGGGAGAAATTATTTAGTGGGCCGGAGGTCCGGACTGACAGGTGAACCGGTCAATTGATGTTTCTACCTCTAATCTTGTTATATATTATAGGCTAAATTACAACTTGATACTCCCGACTATCATAATTTTTTAACTTGATATAGTCAACTTTTATAGATACTAACTTTAGGGGTGCAACTCGGACGGGTTGGGTCGGGTTTGAGTTCAACTCGAGCCCAACCCGATGAATGATAAGCCTAGCCCGAGCCCAAGCCCAACCTGACCTCGGGTTCAACATATGAAGCTCAAGATCGGCCCGGAGGAAGTTCGGTTTGGGTCGGATTCATCGGGTTTACCAGACTCTAATATGGTATTTAAAGCAGTTTTAAACAAAATTAATATTAAACACATAGTCAAATAGCAATTAAGCATCAATCATTACAAAATACAAACTAACATGAGATTTAAAAGGAGTCGAAGAGTTTGGGTTGAGAAATTTAGCATATAAATTTTTTATTTAAAAAGTATGAAATATTTTATACATAAATATGTATAAAAAATTATATGTATGTCGGGTTTCGGGTTCTTTGGGTAACCCGACACATGAACCCGAGCCCAACCCGATTTTTGATCGGGTTCAAATATTTTAATCCGAACCCAACCCCAAGCCCAAGTATCTTCAACCCCAACCCAACCCATTGGCAGGTTTACCCGATCGGGCTCGGGTTGAGCCCGCTCGAGTTGCACCCCTAACTAACTTGATATTCTGAAGAAGAAAAATGGACCAAATTGCCCCCAACCCTCCCCCCCTACCCCCTCTCTCCGGTTGTGGGTGGCAGCAGACGGCGACACGAACAGGCGACGGCACGCGGGGCAATGCGCGGCGGTGCTCGGGACAGCCGGGAAGGAGGGGTAGGGGCGGTGGTCGCCGGTAGGGTAGGGTGGGGACGGGGGGTGTCACGATCCACTACCCAAATTGTTGGGCCGGGCCGAGTCATGTCCAGCCTACGCTTGAGATAAAGCGTAGTAAGCTGTTCTAAAGATACCAAGATAAGACTAAAATGTGCTAACAGTTCTATAAGTAATAAAGGGTCAGAAGTGATCCAAACACAAAAAGACATCTCGTTTAATAGTAAGTCCAAGTACAAGTCCAAAATGTAAAGCTGGATACAGGTCCAGACACGAAATACATAGTCTAACAGTATGACTACTCTCGGAACTCCGAGCAACTACGCAAACTAGACGAGTTTCCCAGCAGGTACATTCTCGTAAGATAAGGCCTGGTCCTCGGAAGCAACTCCATAATAGGAATCGCAGAGCAACTCCTCCTAAGTAAGTATACCTACAACGTTATCCTGTCAGGACGGGAGCAAGTACTGATTCTAGCAAACTAAATATACGAAACATGAAATGAACAGGAATATAATAAACTGGAATCATGGCACATCATAATCTATCATGGCAAGGACACATATGTCATAGAGACAGATGTATATGTAATTTTTAAAACTGTAGCAGGTACGTGATCGTCAATAGGTGTACAATGTGCAGAGGCACATAATGAAATGTACTTCCGTACAAGTGATACGGCGATAGATGTACATATGCACAAATCCGCTTTGAGATAAAGGCCTACGGCGCAGTAATCATATAGAATGAAACTTTGCTCGGTAAATACATACGAATAAGGGGGTATGATCACGTACTCTTCTAACAGTTTTTCTATAACCCAGATTCTAATCATGTGAGAGATACATAAAGTCTGTTCTAAGCATGGTAGTGACTGAAAATAAATACAACATGTGAAGATTTAACTTGCGACCCCAAGGATCAGCATTTAACATGGTTGGAATCGCAGGTCATTGTTGTAACAGTATGTAAAGTTTGTAGAGGTACTTGCCTTTAGCAAAGCAAAGCAGCGATAAATATGCTATAGATGCCTGGTGACTCGTCACTGTAGAAATAATACATTATAAACTTAGTTTTTGTACTAAGTTAAACACTAAGTCACTAGTTGTGCGATACGACTTTCTGACTGGACACCTAGCCAAATGGTGATTTTAGCATAGGAGACCAACGTGGGATGACACAATACCCAAACTAACTTTCTAGGGTCTTTATACTAGTGCAGGGCAAGGTTCAATACTATAACAACTCAAAACGACACAAATCATTGCAAGTCGTAACTATTCAATAAATAAATCAAACTGTACACTATGCTCCAACAATTTTTGAGATAGACAAAAAACTCAATTTTAAATAAAATAAAGTACCAAAATGATCCTTTTTAATTATAGAAATTTATACCAATTTTTATGGAATTTATAAACCTCCATAAATATTTATTAAAAATCAGCAAACATATGTATCCTGAAAATAAGTTATGTTTTCTCATTTTATAAAATACCAAAATTACTTATTAAATGCTGGAAAAATTATAATAAATTAGCTAAATTAACATATAATTTAAATATAATTTTTTTCAGATTTTTACAGCAATTCAAATATATATAAAAATTCAAAAATAGCAAGTAACACTTTCTGGAAAATAATTATTTAATTATTTACTATTTTGTCCATGTATTCGAAATTGAACCGAAGTCCAGATACAGGACCCAGAGCCATGAATCAAGTTCAATATGACTTGTACAGACTCTGAATGTATTAGACACAATTGGGCCCAAAAACCCATGATAGGCTTGGACATCAATTGGTCATAATCAATAAAATTATAGGAATTTAAATATAAATAATATATTTTAAAGTGGTAAAATATACAAGTCACAAATTTATATAATAAAATAACTTGTAAAATTTTACATAATAATATTTAGCACTAAAATTTGTATTTGAAAATATATACATATATATATAGGAATATATATATATATATATATATATATATATATATATATATATATATATATATATATATATATATATATATATATATATATATATATATATATATATAAAATACTAAATATAAATTATATATATATATATATATATATATATATATATATATATATATATATATATATATATATATATATATATATATATATTAAATATATATATATATATATATATATATATATATATATATATATATTATATATATATATATATATATATATATATATATATATATATATATATATATATATATATATATAAATACAGTATGTATATATATATATCAGTATATATAATAATATATATATATATACAAATACATATACATATATATACACATATATATAAATACATATATACATATATATAATAATAAAACTAAAACAAAACAAAAGAAAAGAAAATGAAAGAGGGGGCTCGAACTCGGGTCAGGGCGGGGGTGTTAGGCGCGGTCGGGCTGGCCAGGGGGTCAGCCCGAGTCTGTTGTTAGGGGAAAGGGTTTGGGTTTTATTTATGTTAGAATTAGGTTAATGGGTTTTAACCCGATAGCACGATCTAAACCCGTTAACCCAATAGCCTAAATAACAGTTCGGCTCGTGTCCAGACTGTTCAGGACACGAGCAATGAAATCTGACCCAGTGTCGTGTGTCCGCGCCCAGCACGACACGCACGACACTGCTAACGCGTATCCAACCCTACTGTTGGGTTCCCCGTGTCCAGGCGAATGACGTACGTGAGTTGGGGACACGCATGACACATTTTTGAAGCTGTTACCTTCGTGTCCGGCGAGCTGCGGGTTGTGGAGGGTGCTGGACGGCGGCTAGGGCGTCGTGGTCGTGGCGCTAGGGTGGCGCTGCACTCGCCTCGGCGTGGCGAACTCGTCGGTGGTGGTCGATGGTGGTGTAGGCGGTTGTCGAGGTGGCGCTAGGGGGGTCACCGGAGTTAGGATTTCGGTGAGGGAAAAGTGGGGTGGAGATGGGGCTGGGTGGTCGAAAATTAGACTAGGGTTAGGGTTTAGTCTGGGGGGGTATTTATAGGGGGAAGGAGGTCGGTGTTAAGGCTGGGGTCGGCCGAGAAAGACGGGGAAAAGTCGGTGGTCGTCGGGGCAGCAGGCCGAAGACGTGGGTGGTGACTGGCAAATTACAGCAAGGTCCCCCAAATTTTGGGGTTTTGCAGAAGAGCCCCGCGCCTATCAGTTTGCAAACTATTATTTGCAAACCGAAATTAAACAATTCATATATTTGCAAATCGATATTAAAACAAATTTAAGTATTATAAAATGATATTAAAATAATTCAATTAATTATAAAATGATATATTTTGATTTTAAAAACTATTTAGAAATCATTTAAAAATTCTAGAAAAATTCTTAATAATCATAATAAATCATTTTAAAGCTAAATAGGTCATAACATCTAATTAACACTAATTAAACCAAATTTGAAAAACAAGGCAGACAAGTCTTTCCTCCTTGAAAAATTTTGTCCTCGAAATTCACAAGGATAGAAAACTCTACAAACATTCTAACATAACAAGCAATGCAAACAAATGACTAAGGCTACTATTTAAGACTAACCTCTAGGATATCAAGCGGGAACGGGTGGTTCCCTCGCAGCTGTTGGGTCGAACAAGTAAGGATATCTCTCCCTCATGTCTGACTCCCTCTCCCAAGTAGATTCACCCGGAGAGTGACGGCTCCAAGCTACTCGTACTAAGGGTATGACTTTGTTCCTCAGCCTCTTCTCCCTCTTGTCCAATATCTCCACTGGCTGCTCAGTAACTGCAAGGCTCAGTCCAATCTCCAACTCTGAATGATCTAGCACATGGCTGGGGTCCGGAACATATCTCCTCAGCTGAGATACGTGAAAGACATCGTGAACTCCTGCTAGGTTGGGTGGAAGTTGTCACGACCCGGTCCCCAAATACTTGGGTCGAATCGGATCATGCCCAGCCTGTACCGTTGATGAGACGGCGGCAGTAAGCTGTAATCCATATGCAGGTGATCAACAATATTTTGAAACTAAATTTGCCACATCATTTATTTAAACGATAATTTAAAAACTTGTTCTTGATACAAGGATTCATAAATTTGAAATAACACAGAAATAACTAAACTCTCAAACTAAAGTAGCATCTATGGAGACGCCATAACATCCTCCTCAGGTGGAAGTACCGCCGGGTACAAATCAGGATCATAATAGCTATTGATCAGCATCTCCAGGTCATCAGTAGTACCTACGGTTATCCAGTCAGGAAAGGAGCAAAGTACAATTCATGCAAATTTTAACAATTAAAATGACAATTAATATCATGCACTTTTAAACAGTTTGAAAATGAAACAGTTTTGAAATACAGTACAGTGATATGAATAGGTAATGAATATGACCGGATTGGGTTACAGTAGTATCCTAGCGATACGGTATGGCTTGTCCCCGTGTGAAGAGGGGAAAGCTAATACAGTCAGTTATCCTAATTTTGGATTTGGTCATATCCACTACTCTACTCCCCCAGTCCCCAACAGTACGGTCAATACTCTCGAAAGAGTTCGTGTATAACAGTGGTTTAAACTTGCAATGAAATGATTGTTAAAATAATCATAAATCCACATAAATGTACTTGCCTTAAACTTCTCAAATTGGACGAGATTGGTACTTCGGGATTTGAACAGTCACACTCTTCTTTGAAGTCCTACATTCCGGAAATTTTGTCTCAGAAACCACAACTCTAGAATTATCTAGTTACAATCTCTAGATTTTGTCTCCTAGTCAATTTTTAGTCTTGTATTAATCAACACAATCAAAAACACGCTTTTCTAGTGCGTTACAATTTTAGGAAATCCAAATTTATATTTTATTTCGGAAAACTTGTTTTTATCAATTTATTGGGAAAAATTAGTATTTTATAATTATAAATATTTTTCTTTTCTTTAAATGAGAAAATCGTAAATTTATAACTAATAATTTATATTAATATTAATTTATCCTACGCATTCACAAACTCATAAAATCCACAGCTGATTCCCACTTATTACAAATTTACAAAAATAGATAAATGGGCTAATGCCCTTACATTTTCATGAATTAAAATAAGAGAAAGAAATTGTTAGTCTTGTAATTTACCTACAAAACAACTAATAATTCTAATTTAAAAATAAAATAGAATGAGTCTCAGAACTGGTCCAATCTTCACTTACAGCTACTCTGCCTCAACGTCCGGACAGACCGGTGCGTTTGCATTTCACTGGGGCCCATTGACCGATAAGGTCGTCGCCCTAAAAATAATATTATTTCCAAAAAATCATTTTAAAATCATATAATCAAATTTTTATAGAAATTTCGGCAGCATTCCCTCTATTTTCGGGATAACCCAAAAGTGGGAAACGTACCGATTTTCCTGCAAAACGAATCCCAAACCAGGGATAACCCAATATAACCACAAAACCATATTCCGAAATAAATTTTGAAATCCTGAAAAGATATCGGAACTAACAGAATTCTATCCGAAATAATTCTCGAAATTTCCGAGGAAAACACAGAACCAATTTCACTAAACCCAAGATAATAAACACAGAAATGTTTCCCAGGAGTCGAAAAATTCCGAAATCGAAAAGATCGCAAAGACAAAAACCACAGCATACTAATTCCGAAAGAACTTCGGAAATGATAACGTAATCGAAACGTAACCAAATTCCCGAAAGAATTGGGGGACCAGTTTTCATCACAGACTAAAATAGAGAACTATGGGACTATCCAGAAGTTACCGAAATCGAAGGAATCCGAAGTGATGCCTCGGACTCGGAACACGCCTCGCCGGAATACGGCTGCATAAACTCCGCGAATCCACAGAAACGGAACCGGAACTCGAAAACAAAATGTCACTACTCGGAAATGGAACACTGACAGAGTGCACGGGCCACGCCTAAGAGCGGATCCGACAGAAACAGCGCCGGAGAATGGAGAAAAGTCCCGAAGAGGAGCCAGAGACTTGCGGGTGGCGCCGGAGCTCGGGAGTTCGGCAGAAAAACCGCTGGTCGGCCAGGCGCGGAGGGTGGAGGATGGCGCTAGGGCACGGGGAGGGGCTGAACCGAGCACGGACGGCCACGGATCGGTTCGGGTGACGGGGCACCACGGCGACGGAAAGCCACCGGTTCTCGGGCGGAAGGGGCCGCTCGAGAAATCGCTGCAGGGGGTCGGCCGGAAACGGCCTGGTCGCGGCCGTGGGGGAGAACGGCGGCGGGATCGGCCTGGGCGGGGCGCGCTCAGGCGGAGGGATTTCCAACGGAAGGTCGTCGGGGTGGGCGGAGCCGCTCGGTCGGCCGAGAGTCACCGGAAAAGAGCGGCCGGTCAACTAGGACTCAGTTAGGGCTTTGGGGAAATTGTGGGAAGTGGGTTTGGAAGAGTGGTGGAAAGATTTGGAGAAGGAGATGGGTTTTATAGGAGTGAAGGATGGGAGTTACGGGAAAAGAGGAGACTCGGCGGTTTCGGAATGCCGAGGGTGGCCAGTTTCGGAAGGAGAGGGGTCGGCCATGCGATTTGGTCGGGAAGAAAGAAGTTTCCTATTGCTGGCAACAAATAAGAGTGAAAGAGAGTTGAAATATATCTTAATGAGAGTATTAATAGTTAAGATTAAACAAAGAATTGCTTTATTTCTATAAGAATAGTATTAAACTTCATAATTATAATCTAAATGGATTTCAAAACTTAATTTCGAAAAAATTGAACTTAGGTTCGAGATAGGTTCAAGTCAGGCTCGGAACAGGTCAGAACGGGTCGGAACAAAAATCAAAATTTCAGGATTAATAATATTTTAAAAATATGATTTTCCTAAAAATTCAATTTAGCAAATAAATTTTAATAAACATTTTTACGGTTTTAACTTAAACTCTAAAATTTCAATAATAATAATAATTTCAAAATTAATAATTAGCAACCACACATAAAAAAATGTAACCGAAAAAAATTGCGGGTTTCACAACCTTCCCTCCTTAAGAAATTTCGTCCTCGAAATTTAAAGAATTGGGATAGAAATACCTCAGGTCTCAAACAAATACGGGTACTTCTCCCGCATCTCATCCTCTCGTTCCCAGGTAGATTCGCCTGGGGAATCATGCCTCCACATTACTCGAACTATCGGAGTCACCGAGGTCCTGGTCTTCTTCTCGCCTCGGTCTAAAATTGCTACTGGCTTCTCAGGCATAGTGAGGCTCGGTCCAATCTCCAGCTCTGAGTGGTCTAAGATGTGATTCTCATCAGGGACGTAGCCTCTGAGCTGTGAGACGTGGAAGACGTTGTGCACGCCCTCTAGATTAGCTGGTAGAGCTAACCTATACTCCACTTCTCCAATCCGGCTCAGAACTTCAAATGGTCCAATGTACCTGGGACTCAGCTTCCCAGCTCTGCCAAATTTGATTGTACCTTTGGTAGGAGAAATCTTCACAAAGACTTTATCTCCTTCTTCAAACTCCAGTGGTCGACGACGGCTGTCTGCCCAATGCTTCTGTCTGTCCTGGGCAATTCTGATCTTGTCTCTGATTAGCTTCACCTTCTCTGCTGCGTCGGTCACCATCTCTGGGCCCAGCAGTACTCTTTCTCCTACGTCGTCCCATGCCAAAGGTGTACGGCAACGACGTCCATACAGAGCCTCAAATGGGGTCATACCAATGCTGGCTTGGTAGCTGTTATTATAAGAAAACTCTACCAAGTGCAAATGATCTTCCCACGATCCTCCGAACTCCAAGACACACGATCTCAGCATATCCTCCAGTGTCTGAATCGTCCTCTCTGATTGACCATCTGTCTGGGGGTGATAGGCAGTACTGAACTTCAACTGTGTCCCCAGGCTGTCATGCAAACTTTTCCAAAAGTGAGAGGTAAAACGAGTGTCTCGGTCAGATACAATGCTTACCGGTACTCAATGAATCCGGTAGATGTGTCGCATGTATAGTGCCGCCAACTTCTCGGTGGATAAACCAACCTTGAAGGGAATAAAGTGAGCTGACTTGGTTAGTCGGTCTACTATAACCCAGATGGCATCCTTCCTTCCTTGGGAACGAGGCAAACCTGACACGAAATCCATTGTGATGTGCTCCCACTTCCACTCCGGAATGTCCAGCGGTTGTAGAAGTCCTGTGGGTCTCTGTCTACTGGCCTTCACTTGCTGACAGATCAAACATCTCGCTACGAATCTGGACACATCTTTCTTTATTCCATACCACCAAACAATAGTGCGCATATCCCGATACATCTTATTAGCTCCAGGATGTATAGAATACTGCGACTGGTGCGCTTCTTTCATCAGTTCGTTCTTCAGTTCGCCAGATGGTACACAAAGCCTCGTACCATTCTTCAAAGCTCCATCGCTGGCGATTGAAAAACCCTCAAGTGTTCCCGCCAACACTTGGTCTCTCAGTTTGCAAAGAGCCTCGTCTTGAAACTGAGTCTCCTTGATCTTGTCCATCAGATACGAGCTCACTTGCAACTTCATCAGTACTGAATCAGCATCCAACTCCATCCTTCCATCTCCAGGCAATATGATCTCTAATCCAAGCTTCTCGATGTCCTCTAGCAGATGCCGCTCCTTGGTCAAGAACATCGCCACTGGATATCGACTAAGTGCATCAGCGACCACATTAGCCTTACCCGGGTGGTATTGCAGGTCGATGTCAAAGTCCTTCATTAGCTCCAGCCATCTTCTTTGCCTCATGTTCAACTCTTTCTGAGTGAAAACATACTTCAGACTTTTGTGATCTGTGTATATCTCCACTCTCTCTCTATACAAATAGTGCTTCCATAGCTTCAACGCAAAGATAACTACCGCCAACTCCAGGTCATGTGTGGGATAATTCTTCTCATGGTTCCGTAATTGCCTGGATGCGTAAGCAATCACTTTCCCATTCTGTTGAAGAACACATTCCAGCCCTTTTCCAGAGGCATCGCTGTAGATTGTAAAACCACCGGATCCTGCGGGTAGCGCAAGGATTGGTGCAGTGGTAAGCCTCTTCTTCAGCTCCTCGAATGTAGCCTGGCAATCTTTCGTCCAAATGAACTCTTCATTCTTCCGCGTCAGCTTCGTCATCGGCTCGGCAATTCTAGCAAAGTCCTTCACGAATTTCCGGTAGTAGCCAGCCAAGCCCAAGAAACTTCTGATCTCAGCAACTGAGCTTGGGGTAGACCACTTCTCCACAGCAGCTATCTTCTTAGGATCCACCAAAATTCCTTCTCCTGTGACAACATGGCCAAGAAAATCCACCTTGTCTAGAAAGAATTCACATTTAGATAGCTTACCATATAACTTCTCTTTCCTTAAAGTTCCCAAAACTTTTCTGAGATGCTCCTCATGCTCCTCTTCAGTCTTCGAATAGATCAAAATGTCATCAATGAAGACAACAACAAATTGATCTAAGTATTCATGGAAAACCTTGTCCATAAGGTTCATGAATACAGCCGGAGCATTTGTCAGTCCAAACGGCATGACCAAGAATTCAAACTGCCCATACTTGGTGTTGAACGCCGTCTTGGGAATGTCCTCCTTTCTGACCTTGATCTGATGGTAGCCAGATCTGAGATCAATCTTCGAGAACACCTTGGCTCCACTGAGTTGATCAAACAGGTCATCGATCCGGGGCAAAGGGTACTTGTTCTTGATTGTGATATTGTTCAGCGCCCGGTAATCGATGCACATCCTCACAGTTCCGTCCTTCTTGGGAACAAACAAAACAGGTGCTCCCCAGGGTGAAGCTTCGTCTCGAATGAATCCCAGGGCCTTCAGTTCATTGATTTGGTCCTTCATCTCCTTGGCCTCCTTCGGGTTGACTCTGTAGCATCCTTTAGAAATAGAGGAAGAGCCGGAGACTAGGTCAATGGTGAACTCTATATCTCGGTCTGGGGTAACCCGGGAAGACTATCAGGAAAAACATCCATAAATTCTGCTATGATAGGGTGCGGAGGTCCGGACTCTTCAGTGATAGAGGTATAGGTAACACATTCCATCTCCTCCGGAGTTCGAGAGATTTCAAACTCCGGTTCTCCAGGTGGACTGAAGACTACACATCCTTGATGACAGTCTATCAGCGCATGCTGCTTACTTAACCAGTCCATCCCTAGGACTACATCATAGTTAGGTAAGGGCATGACAAGCAAAGGTGCTATAAAGTTATGGCCAGCTATGGTGATAGGGCATTCACAGATTTCAGTGATAGGTAGGGGTCCTCCTCCAGTCATAACTCTATATATCTTCTTGCTAAAGCCAGTAACTATATGGTGTGCAGATATGAATTTCGTGGCTATGAAACTATATGATGCTCCCGAATCAAATAATGCTAAGGCAGGGTAGGAATGCACATAGATAGAACCTGATATGACATCCGCTACAGGTTCCTGAGCTGGCTCTGGTTCCACTGCTGTCAGGGCAAAAGCTCGCCCCATCTTCTGTTGATGTTGCCCAAACTGTTGTTGCTGAGTGGACAGAGGTCCTTTCTGCGGAGTTGCTCCAGTCCGATTAGTCGACAAAGGGCAGTCCCTTACTTGATGGGTGGAAGACCCACAGACTAGGCAGTGCCCTAGTCTCTTCCTGCAGATGTTTGCCAGATGTCCCGGCCTCTTGCAAAAGTCGCAGACGGGGATCTGTCTCTGAGGCGCCTTGTCATTGTTCCTCGCCTGCTGGTAGGGAGGACGGTTGTTGTTGTTGCTGTTGTTATTGTTGTTGTTGGGCTTCTTCTGATTACCCTGGAAGTTGTTAGTTCCAGAATAATCTCTCTTCGAGCGGGCAGGTTGGCTCTTCTCTATGTCTTGAGCTCGCTCCAGGATCTTTTCATAAGTCTTAGCACCGCCTGAGATCACATGGGTGCGGATCTCTTCTCTTAGTCCATATCTGAACCTTTCAGCACGATCGTCAGGGTCAGCCACCAGGTTCTTGGCAAATCGGCTGAGCTGGCCGAATTCAGCAGCATACTCTTCCACAGTCATGTTGCCCTGCTTCAGGTTCTGGAATTGTCGCTTTATCTCCCGCAACTCTGAAGTTGGGAAGAACTTCCTCTGGAATAACCTCTTGAAGGTGTCCCAGTCAATCTGCCTATCCTGGAGTCGGGGTTCATTCCGATACCAGGTGCTTGCTACATTTTGCAGTTGGAGTCCCACTGCTTCAGCCTTGAGGTCTTCTGGAAGTCGAGCGACGCTTAGAAGACGCTCCATACTATCGAGCCATTCATCAGCATAGACAATTCCCTCGGTTCCCTTGAAGGGTCGAGGGTTCTGCTTCTTAAAACTCTCAATATCGCCCACCTTGGCAATATGATTTCCATTAATTAAATGGCCTTAATTTTACATAAATTAATTCTTAAATTTATGTTTACCTTGGCAGGCCTTGGTTCCTGATGAGCTGCTTCTCCTCTCTCCAGTGCAGCTATTGCCACGCTATGGGCATTCTCCATGCCTTCTCTCATAATGGCCGTCTGCTCGCGATGAGCTTCAGCTTGAGTTCTCTGGGCTTCTAGCACTCCTCTTAGCAGACCTATGAGGTCAGTGGGGTCCACAGGCACCGGTGGGGCAGCTGGAGTGGGCGAAACTACAGGGGGTTGCATCTCCGTCTGGGAAGATGATGGATCCACCGTTGAAGCAGCAAACAACCCACGAGGTGCATTCAATGGATGTGGTGTAAAACCCAGACTTGGTTGAGGCGGTGGGGTTTGATCAGGTGTTGACATCCCATCGCCAGCAGGGTTGGTATTGTCAGTGGCCATTCTCTTGAAGGTTTAGGATATAAACATAAGCAAGGTAGCCTATCTATAATCAAAAAAATATTTAATTATAATATATTTCGGTCCTATGTTGTGGCAAATTAATATTCTAATGTTCTAAATGTTTTCTAGGTTTTCCTAAGTTGTTGATTGATCGACCTGCATGGGCCACCACTAAAAATATGTCACGACCCGGTCCCCAAATACTTGGGTCGAATCGGATCATGCCCAGCCTGCATCGTTGATGAGACGGCGGCAGTAAGCTGTAATCCATATGCAGGTGATCAACAACATTTTGAAACTAAATTTGCCACATCATTTATTTAAACGATAATTTAAAAACTTGTTCTTGATACAAGGATTCATAAATTTGAAATAACACAGAAATAACTAAACTCTCAAACTAAAGTAGCATCAATGGAGACGCCACAACATCCTCCTCAGGTGGAAGTACCGTCGGGTACAAATCAGGATCATAATAGCTATTGATCAGCATCTCCAGGTCATCAGTAGTACCTACGGTTATCCAGTCAGGAAAGGAGCAAAGTACAATTCATGCAAATTTTAACAATTAAAATGACAATTAATATCATGCACTTTTAAACAGTTTGAAAATGAAACAGTTTTGAAATACAGTACAGTGATATGAATAGGTAATGAATATGACCGGATTGGGTTACAGTAGTATCCTAGCGATACGGTATGGCTTGTCCCCGTGTGAAGAGGGGAAAACTAATACAGTAAGTTATCCTAATTTTGGATTTGGTCATATCCACTACTCTACTCCCCCAGTCCCCAACAGTACGGTCAATACTCTCGAAAGAGTTCGTGTATAACAGTGGTTTAAACTTGCAATGAAATGATTGTTAAAATAATCGTAAATCCACATAAATGTACTTGCCTTAAACTTCTCAAATTGGACGAGATTGGTACTTCGGGATTTGAACAGTCACACTCTTCTTTGAAGTCCTATATTCCGAAAATTTTGTCTCAGAAACCACAACTCTAGAATTATCTAGTTACAATCTCTAGATTTTGTCTCCTAGTCAATTTTTAGTCTTGTATTAATCAACACAATCAAAAACACGCTTTTCTAGTGCGTTACAATTTTAGGAAATCCAAATTTATATTTTATTTCGAAAAACTTGTTTTTATCAATTTATTGGGAAAAATTAGTATTTTATAATTATAAATATTTTTTTTTCTTTAAATGAGAAAATCGTGAATTTCTAACTAATAATTTATATTAATATTAATTTATCCTACGCATTCACAAACTCATAAAATCCACAGCTGATTCCCACTTATTACAAATTTACAAAAATAGATAAATGGGCTTATGCCCTTACATTTCCATGAATTAAAATAAGAGAAAGAAATTGTTAGTCTTGTAATTTACCTACAAAACAACTAATAATTCTAATTTAAAAATAAAATAGAATGAGTCTCAGAACTGGTCCAATCTTCACTTACAGCTACTCTGCCTCAACGTCCGGACAGACCGGTGCGTTTGTATTTCACTGGGGCCCATTGACCGATAAGGTCGTCGCCCTAAAAATAATATTATTTCCAAAAAATTATTTTAAAATCATATAATCAAATTTTTATAGAAATTTCGGCAGCATTCCCTCTATTTTCGGGATAACCCAAAACTGGGAAACGTACCAATTTTGCTGCAAAACGAATCCCAAACCAGGGATAACCCAATATTACCACAAAACCATATTCCGAAATAAATTTTGAAATCCTGAAATGATATCGGAACTAACAGAATTCTATCCGAAATAATTCTCGGAATTTCCGAGGAAAACACAGAACCAATTTCACTAAACCCAAGATAATAAACACAGAAATGTTTCCCAGGAGTCGAAAAATTCCGAAATCGAAAAGATCGCAAAGACAAAACCACAGCATACTAATTCCGAAAGAACTTCGGAAATGATAACGTAATCGAAACGTAACCAAATTCCCGAAAGAATCGGGGGACCAGATTTCATCACAGACTAAAATAAAGAACTATGGGACTATCCAGAAGTTACCGAAATCGAAGGAATCCGAAGTGATGCCTCGGACTCGGAACACGCCTCGCCGGAATACGGCTGCGTAAACTCCGCGAATCCACAGAAATGGAACCGGAACTCGGAAACGAAACGTCACTGCTCGGAAACGGAACACTGACAGAGTGCACGGGCCACGCCTGTAAGCCCCTGATTTTCAAATTTATTTTTAATTAGTGTTAATTAATTTTTTATGTCATTTATAGCCTTAACTAATTATTAGGAATTTTTAGGAATTTTTTCTAGAATTTTTAAATAATTTTAAATGAGTTTTAAATACAAAATATTGATTTGCAATTTTTCTAAATTATTTTAATATCTGTTTGTAATTTTCTGAATTGTTTTATAGTCAGTTTGCAATTAATTAATTGTTTTAATTAAGGAAAGCAAATTTTAATTTGCATTTATAGCTATGGGGACCTATATGCAAAATCCTAAAACCTAAGGACCTAAGTGCAAAACCCTTACACCCTCCCGACCGAACTCACTCTCTCTCCTCTGACTCTCACCGACCCCCGACGACTGCCCCGACCGCCACGACCGGCTGCCCCCGCCAAACCCGGCTGCCCCGACCGCCTTAACCCCCCTATAAAACCCCCATCGACCCCCAGACCAAAACCCTAGACCTAAACACCCCCACGACCCACCACCGCCCTATTCTTCCCCGAAAACCCTAGCCGAAGCCCTAGCTCCGGCGACACACCACCACCTCCTCACCACTCGTCGTTGACGGTCGCCACCACCGTCATCCGCTTCGCCACGACGAGACGACCGCAGCGCCACTGAAGCGCCGCCGTCCCGACGTCTTCGCCGCCGTCCAGAGCTCTCAAGAACCCCCCCCATCGACTGGACACGTGAGTGGCAGCATTCCTTTGTGTCGTGCATGTCTCGTATTGGGTCGGAAGTGTTCGCCGTGTCCTGGCGAACACGAACGTGGACGAGGACACGTGAAACTTGTGTCGTACGTATCGTGCTAAGCAAGGATACAAGACACCTGTGTCCCTAACAGTCAGGACACAGGACTGTGTTTTATTTTTTATTTTTTTATTATTTAATCACTTAATTCCTAAATAAAACTAACCTAATCCTATTCCTAACACAGCGGGCCAACTGGCCCACTGGCCAGCGCGCAGTAATAAACCCCCCCCCCCCCCCCCCCCGTGCGCGCTGTGTTGGCCTGGGTTCGAGCCCCCCTTCTGTTTTCTTTTCTTTTTCTTTTTTTGTTTCTTTTCTTTTTTTTCTTTTTTGTTTATATACATATATTTATATATATATGTATATATATATATATATATATATATATATATATATATATATATATATATATATATATATATATATATTAGTATATATGTATATATGTATATACTATTTTTTTAGTATTTTATATATATGTATATATATTTTATAGTTAGTAAATTTTGTATATATATATATATATATATTTTTTTTTTTATATATATATATATATATATATATATATTATGTATATATGTACATATTTTCATGTATATATATATACACTTTATTATTAAGTATTTTCCTATATATATATATATTTATACATATATATATATACCTTATAAATTAAGTATTTTCCTTACATATATATATATGTACTTTTAAAACATATGTATGTATATTTTCAATATGCATAACTTTACCTTATTAAAATATTAATATTTATTTTGCATTTCTACCCCTTAGTATTTTCTGTATATCTAAATTACTGCAACCATTTGGTGTCCAAGCCTAGCATGGGTATTTGGGCCTAAATGTGTTTTCATACATTCAAGACCTGTACAAGTCATATTGGACTTGATTCATGGCCTTGGGTCCTGTATTTGAACTTTGGTTCAAATTATATACATGGACAAAATACGCAGATAATTAATTATTGTGTGCAATGCTGTTTTTGATTTTCTAAAAATACTTAAAGTATTGTGTGCAATACTTAAAGTATGGCTCAATATACTTACTGGTAACAGACTTATGGGAGTAGATAGAGTGTTTTCCTCATGTCGGGTCGTAGTTAGCGGTAGAGAATTCCCCGCTAGATTGATAGAGTTCCCGATGGCCGATTATGATGTGGTCTTAGGGATGGATTGGTTGAGGGACCAGTATGCTAGGATAGACTGCCACATTGGCAGGGTTATTTTTAGCATTCCAGGCGAGCCAGAGTTTTCTTTCTCCGGAGGCGAAGTTGAACCTTCTCCTCCATTATTGCGGATAGCAGTAGCAGCAGTGCAGTTACCTCGGATAGTCGAAGAGTTTCCGGATATTTTCCCAGAAGAGCTTCCAGGGATGCCGCCAGAGCGAGAGTTCGAGTTTACCATCGACTTGATTCCCGGAACAGCTCCAGTGTCAGAGAGAGTCTACAGGATGGTGCCGTCAGAGCTAGAGATATTGTACAAGATGATTGAAGAACTCAGAACCAAGGGATTCATTCGTGCTAGTGGATCACCTTGGGGAGCCCCGATGCTTCTTGTGAAAAAGAAGGATGGTACGTCCAGATTGTGTGTTGACTATCGTACCTTGAACTCAGTGACAATCAAGAACAGATATCCTCTCCCGAGGATAGATGACTTGTTTGATCAACTCAGAGGGGCGTCAGTATTTTCGAAGATTGACTTGCGGTCAGGCTATCATCAAATTAGAGTCAGAGAGCAGGACATCCCGAAGAGAGCTTTTAGATCAAGATATGGGCATTGGGAGTTCCTTGTGATGCCATTTGGAGCAACCAATGCGTCGGCTGTATTCATGGACCTCATGAATCGCATCTTTATGCCCTATTTGGATCAGTTCGTGATTGTGTTCCTAGATGACATCCTGGTCTACAGTAAGAGTGAAGCGGAGCATAAGCAGCACCTTAGAGTTGTTCTTCATATTTCAGAGAGCACCAGTTGTATGCCAAGTTCAGTAAATGCGAGTTCTGGCTTGATCGTATTTCGTACTTGGGTCATATCATCACCCGAGGAGGAGTTGAAGTGGATCCCCAGAAGATCGTGGCCATTGAAACATGGCCAGTGCCTAGCACAGTGGCAGAAGTCCGTAGTTTTCTTGGCTTGGCCGGCTACTACTGGCAATTTGTTTCAGATTTTGCTCGAATTTCTGTGCCATTGACCCAGTTGACCCGCAAGGATGTGCAGTTTGCTTGGACAGCAGAATGCCAGGATTCTTTTGAGAGATTAAAGCGAGGCTTGATGACGGCTCCTATTCTCACGCTTTCAGATAGAACCGGAGGGTTCTCGGTGTATTGTGATGCTTCGGACAGAGGTTTAGGATGTGTTCTGATGCAGCATGGGAAGGTAATAGCTTATACGTCACGATAACTTCGTGATCATGAGAGAAATTACCCGACCCATGACTTGGAGCTGGCAGCAGTAGTGTTTGCACTTAAGTTGTGGAGGCACTACCTATACGAAGAAGGGTAGAAATTTTCACCGACCACAAGAGCCTGAAGTATGTTTTTACCCAGAAGGATCTCAACATGCGTCAGAGGAGATGGCTAGAGCTGCTTGTGGATTATGATGTCAACCTGCAGTATCACCCAGGGAAGGCTAACGTTGTTGCAGATGCATTGAGCAGGAGGGCAGGAGTTTATTTCCTGACAGCGCAACCAGAACTGTTAGCCGATCTTCAGAAGATGGGTATAGAAGTTGTCCTCCCTTCCAGTGTGGCATTGATGGCCAGCATGCAAGTTCAGTCCACTATAGTCGAGAGGATCCGGATGGCGCAGTCAGTAGATTCCAAGCTTCAGCGACTCAGAGCAGAGTGTGAGGCAGGACGAAGATCAGAGTTATGCATTCATAAAGATGGTACACTTCGACATAGTACGCGTCTTTGTGTACCTAGTAGAGATATCAGACAGGAGATCATGGCAGAGGCCCATAGTTCGCAGTATTCTATTCATCCCGGTGGCACAAAGATGTACCGAGATATTCGTCAGCACTTTTGGTGGAATGGTATGAAGAGGGAGATAGTCCGGTTTGTCTCTCGTTGTTTAGTATGCCAACAAGTTAAGGCTGAACATCAGAGACCAGCTGGACTACTTCAACCATTGTCGATTCCTGAGTGGAAATAGGAGCATATAACCATGGATTTTGTGACAGAATTGCCCAGATCCCCGGCTGGCAGAGACGCTATTTGGGTTATTATAGACAGACTCACGAAGGTGGCTCACTTTCTCCCGTTCAGAGTTGGTCAGTCGACGACTCAACTAGCGAAGATGTATCTCCGACAGATTGTCAGATTGCACGGTGTACCAGTCAGTATCACTTCAGACAGAGATTCAAGATTTACGTCGCACTTTTGGCGTAGCTTACAAGAAAGTTTAGGAACTCACCTACAGTTCAGTTCAGCTTATCACCCGCAGACAGATGGCCAGTCGGAACGTACGATCCAGACTCTTGAAGATATGTTGCGGTCATGTACACTCGACTTCGGTGGTTCGTGGGAAGATCACGTGCACCTGGTGGAGTTCTCGTACAATAACAGTTTCCAGGCCAGTATCCAGATGGCACCGTTCGAGGCACTGTATGGTAGGAAGTGTCGATCCCCGCTAGCCTGGGATGATGTTGGAGAGAGGCAGATGCTTGGTCCGAAAATGATTGCTCAGACCGTTGAAGTGGTCAGAAAAGTCAGAGATCATCTTCGAATTGCCCAAGATCGCCAGCGTCATTGGGCCGATTCTCATCGGCGCCCTCTTGAGTTTTCTGTCGGCGACCATGTATTCTTGAGGATTTCGCCTAACCGCGGCGTCATTCGTTTCGGCGTACGAGGAAAGCTTAGTCCTAGGTATATAGGGCCGTTCGACATTCTGGAGCGAGTAGGAGATGTATCCTATCGTCTCGCTCTTCCACCGTCGCTACGTGAGGTGCATGACGTATTCTATGTATCCCAACTACGACGGTATATCCCAGACCCGAGCCACATCCTGGATCATTCGGAATTGGTTGTTGGTACCAACCTTTCGTATGAGGAGAGGCCCGTGTCTATATTGGACCGAAGAGAGAAGACACTCAAGAACAAGACTATCAAGTTAGTCCGAGTTGCTTGGGATCATCACTCTTTGGGTGAGTCGACGTGGGAGCGTGAGGATGATATCCGATCACGATATCCCGACCTGTTTGACTCGTAAGGTATAATATCTTCCTTATGCCTTATGCTTTTAATTCCTTGCTTGAATAAATGACTGCATGATAGACTACTTATTATAGCTTACGATTAGTATAGCTTGTCCTTACAATTCTAACATCTTAATTAAATTCCGAGGACGGAATTCTTTTAAGGTGGGTAGAGTTGTAATGCCTATAGTTCGTATTACGTACCTTGGTATACGTGTGCGTATTCTTGACTCGTATTGCGTATTTTCCTGCATGGTTATTTTGGCATGTCATTTGTTATGGCTTAGCTTGGTTCGGCTTAGCTTGGTTTGGTTTGCTTGTGGGTTCATCATGAACCAAAAGAAAACCGCCACCTACCACCACCACCCTCATTTATATTTCCATCTAACTCTCTCTCTTCATTTATTCTTCTCTTTCACTTCTTCTTCTCCACCATTTACTCTTCTACCTACCAGGAAAGAGAGCTAGGCAAGTGCAAACTTGCTTCATGATGGATCTCAAGTTTTATTGTTCCATTCTCTTCCTTACTTGATTCTAAGCCTCTTTAGAACTTGACATTTTTTGATTTGATGGATGGATTCTTGTAGATCTAAGTTTGTAAACTTTTCGATTTTTTCTTGGTTTTGATCTCTAAAACTTGGTTATTTTCGAAAACTAGTGTTTCTATGTTGTAGAGAATTCAATTTCATGCAGTTTTGGCTTTTGTTTCGCTTGATTTCGACTTCGGATGAGGAAGTTATGGCCAAAATAATTTCTGGTCATTTCTATGTTCATCTGCAGCATGAACAGCATGTCGCAGTAGCCGCATATCATGTCGCAGAAGGCGCATGTCGCAGTAGGCGCATGTTGCAATGAAGCGCATGTCGCAGTAGCCACATATTATGTCGCAGAAGGCGCATGTCGCAGTAGACGCATGTTGCAATGAAGCGCATGTCGCAGTAGCCGTATATCATGTCGCAGAAGGCGCATGTCGCAGTAGGTGCATATTGCAATGAGGCGCATGTCGCGATAGCCGCATATCATGTCGCAAAAGGCGCATGTCGCAATAGGCGCATGTTGCAATGAGGCGCATGTCGCGGTAGGCGCATATTATGTCGCAGTTGAGCCACATGAGGCGCATGTCGCGATAGGCGCATATCATGTCGCACATGAGCCGCATTAAGGCGCATGTCGCAGTAGACGCATATGGTGTCGCAGTTGCATGCATGTCGCAGAATAGGCCACATAATGCATATTTTGACTATTACTAACTGTTATATGTCCTAATTGACTGAATTATTGCTCGAATTTCTTCCAACTCCCAACGTGGAAGTTGTAGATCTTTTCCTTAGCAGCAAGAATATGTCTCTAGTTATTTTATGCAAGTTTCTCTCATTCATAATATTGTAAGAATAGAACACGATAGTGGCCCGCTGTGGCGCACTCTTGACAAGTAAACTGATATGATATATCTCGGTATGCTGTTACGACAGCTAGCCTGACATGACAAGTATGAAAGACTTGGACACCGTGGGCGATTGTGTTTGTACAAATAAACTAGTACTGTCTTGCATCATGTTTAGGATGGGGACCCCTGAGTACCACGGTCAGGGGTACCTACTGAAATTGACTAAGGCTAATTAACTAGAATGATTCAGTAGTCATGAAGAGATTCCAGCTACAGACAATCCCGTTATCTGGGCGCATTCAGTGGACTTGTAGCCTACCGACGAGTAGGGCACATTCCCAGCATACAGTCATGTGTTGCATTCTTCCTAAATAGACATTCGACCTGGGTAACCGGATGGTCTGCAGGGCTTGTGGCTGTTGGGATAATTTTATTGCATCTTGCTAGTAACTAGGCTTGTGATAACCCTAGTTAGTTAAAAGTATCAAGCCGTACTCTTGATTGGCCGTGATTGATTGAATGAAGTTTATTCCAGCTTAGTCTTATCCTGATCCTGTACAAGATTGTGACATGACATGATTATTGATACTTGCCTTAACAATAACGATCGGGGGTCCAGTTCTGTTCAGGCGAAGGGTTACAACCCCGGTCCTTGTTTGGTTTAAGGGTTGTAACCTGGCTCCCGGAGCAGTTCTGTGACCTCTCTTCGTTTATTGTCTTAATGCAATCCCATGCCTTGCTCGTCATGTTTTACCTTACCATAATACCATGATTAATTATGCTGGCCTTAGCAATAAAGATCAGGGGTCCAGTTCTGTTCAGGCGAAGGGTTACAACCCCGGTCCTTGTTTGGTTTAAGGGTTGTAACCTGGCTTCCGGAGCAGTTCTGTGTCCTCTCTTCGTTTATTGACTTAATGCAATCCCATGCCATGCTCGTCAAGTTTTACCTTACCATAATACCATGATTAATTATGCTGGCCTTAGCAATAAAGATCAGGGGTCCAGTTCTGTTCAGGCGAAGGGTTACAACCCCGATCATTGTTTGATTTAAGGGTTGTAACCTGGCTCCCGGAGCAGTTCTGTGTCCTCTTTTCGTTTATTGTCTTTACTGTACCAATAGTATTTGAGACGGATTTCTATTCAGGTGAAGGGCTGTAACCCCGGTCCTTGTTTGGTTTAAGGGTTGTGACCTGGCTACTTGAATAGTTTTCTCGTACTCAGTTTACTGTTGTTATCTCTATTATTATTATCAGTTCTTTATTTATTATCTCTAATATTCTATTGTGATATGCTGGTTTTAGTTCCTAAGTGAAGCCTCCTTTGTGGCACTTGCTCTTTCTGGGGTCTGACCCAGCTAGTTTTGTGTGGCCAGATATCGGAGCAGCACCAGAGGATCCACCTGTCTTCCAGTCCGATGGTGACCACCAGGCGTAACCAGGGCAACGAGTGGGTTTCTTTTGTCCTCCCACTCTATTTATAAAATTATTCTTTTGAGGCGTTTAGCCGGCGAGCACGTGTTAGCTCGTATTGCATCTTTATTTACTGTCTGCCTACGGGCTGTAACATGATTGACAAATCCTAGGGTTGATCATGTATTGACTAAAACTCTTGCTAGTCCTGACATTTTGTACGACTAGCTTCATGATCATCCAATATGTAATGTATGGGATGCCTTACTATTGTATATTGATGCTCTAATATCTTGTGACTGCTACTACTTGCTTGTGATTGAGACAATAGGTTTAATCTTGACCATAGGAGACTGATGGATTGTAGTTAAACCCTCATATATCTAGACAGCCGTGACCGTATAGTGACGTGGATTCCATTTCATTATACGTAGCTGGCTATGTCTGCCCCCGCTCTCCAGTATTCTGGTTCTGGGGCGTGACATGGTTTTAGTGGTGGCCCATGCAGGTCTTGTAAATTCAAGATATGTGAGGGTTTACCGAATAGATGTCTCAATCAGTATTCGCCCTTGATCTCTGCTCATATCTTTCAAATCCCTGAGAATCTTGACCTGATCACATGCTTGTATCGTTGATCTGTCCTGGTCCTTTCTTATTGTTCCCTATGTCGTCTTCTTCAGCGGCATTGTTCCTGGACCTGCCGATCAGCAAGGCGGATCACCTCCCGCGGACCAGCAGCAACCTGGAGATCAAGCCCAGCATTCAGGAGTAGCCTCCAGAGTTATGCCTACCGAAGGAGAACCACCAGTTCAGCCCGTCCAGCCTGCAGAGCCTGATGATGGCACTTTGGTGGGTCTCATCAGGTCCCTATTAGCTTCCCAAGATCGTCGCGGAGATGCCTTACACCAGACGGTGGCAGATGCTTTGACCAGAGGAGGTCATCAGGGTAATAGCGCGGCCAACAGCTTCAAGCGCTTGAACCCTCCCTTCTTCGATGGCAGTGAAGATGCGATCGCTGCGGATTCTTGGCTTCAGGACACAAAGGTGATTCTAGAAGCAGCCAGGACTCCAGAGAATGAGAAGGTGGCCGTAGTGCGCCTGCAGTTACTAGATCTTGCCCGCAGCTGGTGGGCAGCGCAGGCCGATGGATTAGTGGCCCCTATTTCATAGGGGTGAGCATTATTCGGTTTTGAACCGAAAACCGAACCGAACCGAACCGAACCGAACCGAATAAGAGATTCGGTTCGATTTTGAAAAAAATCGGTTCGGTTTCGGTTTTGAAAATACTAAAATTTCTTATTCGGTTTCGGTTTCGGTTTTGGGTTTCGGTTTCGGTTCAAAACCGAAAACCGAATAAGAAATTTTAGTTTATATATATATATATATATATATATATATAGGTATTAATTATAGGTATATACTAAATATATATAGATATATACTATAGGTATATATATATATATAGAGATATATACTATATGTATATAATAAATATATCTAGGTATATTTAGTTATTATATATATTAACAAAAAAACACAAAAAAAACCAAAAAAAAACCGAATAAACCGAATAAACCGAAAATCGAACCGATTTAATTCGGTTCGGTTCGGTTCGGTTATTGACCAATTCGGTTCGGTTTCGGTTTTGCTTATTCGGTTTCGGTCGAATTCGGTTTTGCTTATTCGGTTCGGTTTTAAACCGAATAAACCGAATGCTCACCCCTACTATTTTATGGGCAGTATTCAGGGAGAGATTCCAGACCAAGTATTTTGATACTGTAGCTCGGTATGATCTACAGACGAGGTTCACCAATCTGAAGCAGATGGGCAGGACGGTCGATGGATATGCGGCCGAGTTCTCCAGGCTTAGTCGGTTTGCTTCCACCTTGGTGGCGACCGAGTTCGATAGAGCCCAGCGGTTACAGCAGGGGCTCCACCTAGAGATTTTATTGGCGGTGGATCAGAGACAGGCTCAGAGTAGCTCAGGATAGACAGAAACACTGGGCTGATGCTAGTCGCAGGCCGATGGAGTTCGCAGACGGTGATATGGTGCTAGTGAAGATATCACCTACTCGAGGGACGATCCGGTTCGGACGAGGAGGAGAGCTGAGCCCCAGATACATCGGGCCGTTCGAGGTACTTGGCAGGATCGGAGAGGTAGCTTACAGGGTTGCGCTTCCACCCAATCTAGCAGGAGTTCACGATGTCTTTCACGTATCTCAGCTGAGGAGATATGTTCCAGACCCCAGTCATGTGCTGGATCATTCAGAGTTGGAGGTCGGACCGAGCCTTACAGTTTCTGAGCAGCCAGTGGAGATATTAGACTGGAGAGAGAAGAGGCTGAGGAACAAGGTTATACCCCTAGTACGAGTAGCTTGGAGCCGTCACTCCCCAGGTGAATCTGTTGGCCCATTGATTGTATTATGTGTTTTGAATATGGTTAATCTGTTAAGTTTAGCACTTTATTATCACTAATCTTTATACTATCGCTAAAAGCATTTCCACTTATACTTATACCTTCGGTGATATGTGCCTACTAGTTTACATATTAGTGATATGAGCTTATCTATCTTAAATTTAATCGGGTTGCCAAAATCGAAACTATGTTTTTTATTGTGGTCATTCAATTAAGTTTAATCATTATGATATCACTAACATTTATGCTATCGCCTTAGCACTTATACTTAAACTCAGCATTGTCCTAATGTGCATTAAACCTATCATAGTTGCTACTATGTATATTGCTTTGTTTGTCTAACATGTACATGCAGAAAAGTAATAAGTAAGATCAATGTGGACATATGCAACGAAGAAAGCATGGTGGGCCAAAGACGATGGATCCCACAAGATTTTTCTGAACCACCCGACGACATCTCTGGAGCCACGCACCGGGGGTTCCGCTGCCGCCAAGGAAAAAGCCAGCACCTATCAAAGGAAGAAGCCAAGCAATGCCATCATCATTTCAAGACTCTGAAGAAGCCTGCACCTGCCTAAGTTTATCTGGAGTCTGTAATGAGTCTTAGGAATTATTGTAAACACAAGAAATGGATGGCAAAATCGAAAGCTAGGACAGAAATAAGCCAGGATCATTTTTGGTGGAAAACGGCATACCGACGGTATACCGGCGTATACCGACGGTATACCGGTTTTCGTTCACAGAAAGTTTCTGTTTACAAAACCGGCATACCGACGGCATACCGGTCCATACCGACGGTATACCGCTTCCGAAACGTTGAAATTCCAACGGTCGGATTTCCAGCCATTATTCCTCTCATGATCTCCAGAAGGGCTGGTGTGTCCACTTCCACAGGGGTAGGTGGAACTGTTGGTGGTGGTGGAACATCCGGATACTGCGGTCCAGCTGCTGCTTCTACTATTACTTCTTCTTGGATGGTCTCTTGAGTTAGTACCGGCCCTTGTTGCTGACCAACATGGTCAGGTTGTCCGTGTTGCTCTTGTTGTTGTTGTTGCCCAGTCCTGACAGATGCGGACGAGGTGCCCCTAAGAAAAGGGACAAGAGAACAGTCAAACGACCGGACAGAAAAGATCAATGAAGTCAAAGGATACTGGAATGTCAATCTAGGGTTGAGAACAACGAATCATGAAATCAAGGGGGAACATGTGTGATTGAGACATCCTATAAATCAAAACACCCCACAAGTCTGAAACCAGACCTGCATGGGCCACCACTAAAACCTTGTCACGCCCCAGAACCAGAATACTAGAGAGCGGGGGAATGACTCAGCCAGCTACGTATTACGGGTAGATGAATACCGTATAATACGATCAATGCTGTCTAACAAGACGAGGGGGAGCATACTACATGAAAGTCTCCCTATGGTCACTTCACATCTATTGTCTCAATCATTCAAACAAGAAACAGAAAATAGAGAACATGTAAGATAAAGCAGTAAGGCGTCCCAAACGCTCAGTCAAAATGTTCTTGATATCTGGCTTTACAAAACACAGCCAGATGATGTAGTCAGTATACACAATTGTTATCAGCTGCAGCCTGACTTAGTTACAATTATGCAAAAATAGGTATAAGACAATCCGACTAACATGTCGGTGCCAAACGGCAAAGTATAAAGTATTTAACAAAACGAGCGGAGAAGTAAGAAAACCCACTCGAGCCCTCCTGCGATCATTCCTCTAGTGTTGACCATCATGGAGGTAGAAGTAAGCTGGATCCTCGGGGACCGGCTCTAAATCTGGCCATGCAAAACCAGAGAGGTTAGACCTCTAACAGCAAGTACCGCAAGGAAGCACGATATGAGGGATTAAAACCAGTAATGAGAAAATATGATAAATAGATCTCTGCTTTCTACTGGGATTCACATAGTATCACGACACTTCGAACCAACCTTCCAACCAAACAAGGACAGAAGTTGGCACGTCATGTCCTGACATTCTGATCATCTCAGTTAGGTAACAGAGGACATACAGTACACAAACAAATTAATTTAAACGGCCATTCAACTACTACGGCTTGCTACTGTGAGTTCCAAGTTATCCTGGAATTATGCAATAGGGATTCCTCAGTTTTTACTATGTACAAGCAAGGCTAGTTTACCCAGTCAATCAATTGCGCCAATCATGAATTAGACGAGTCCCAGCAGGACGCCCGTCATCAATATACAATATACAATAGATAATATAACCAGATACCGCTCCCTGCCCGTGTGACAGATTTGCAGTATCTGTGGGGACCAGTCGGCCTGTCGGGCACTACTAGTCCCAATAGGACTGCTATGTAAGAATTCGGGAATCCATTCTCTCCATGCAATCATTATTTTATTTAACTTAATAGTCTCTACGTTGAGTGAAATCCCATGCCGTGGATCATGGTCATTCAAATGAGTACTTCCGTACAAGTACGATATGCCCAACTCTACAACGATACCCGTGCGGTTAGGTTATAGGTCTTACATAGCATAATGCAACAATCAAAACTAACCACGGAATAATCATGCCTTGACCATAAAGTACACATGCTGCTTTTATAAAATAAATAAATAAATTGAAGCCTGCATGTGCATGTATGTCAATATTCGGGATCAGCCAGTCGATTACAATAGCTCATAGTTAATATGAACGTGTCTCATTCATTCAATTTAATAAGACGACTAGCCAGTCTCTTAGTTCCAACTAGGAACGCATGATCAATCATTAGTCAAAGTAACAGTCGGGGTCAATTCGTGACGAGGCATGAAAGTCAAATTAGTATTAAGCATGGTCGAGTCTATAACTAGCATAAAATAGTTGGTAACACATTCTTGAAGCCAAGAAAAATATCTATAACTTTCATGTTGGGAGTTGAAAGAAATTCTAGCCATAATTCAGTCAAAATAGGACATATAACAGTCAGAAACAACCAAAATAGGCATATGCGGCCTATTCTGCGACATGCATGCGGACCTACTGCGACATGCGGCTCATGCGGCCCTACTGCGACACCATATGCGGCTCAACTGCAACATACAGCTCATGCGGCCCAACTGCGACACCATGCGGCTCAACTGCGACATGTGCCCCATGCGGCTCATTCGCGGCACCATGCGGCTCAACTGCGACATGTGCCCCATGCGGCTCATTCGCGGCATCATGCGGCTCAACTGCGACATGTGCCCCATACGGCTCATTCGCGGCATCATATGCGGCTACTGCGACATGCGGCCTCATGCGGCCCAACCGCGACATCTATGCGGCTCTACTGCGACATGCGGCCTCATGCGGCCCAACCGCGACATCTATGCGGTTCTACTACGACATGCGGTCGCATGCGGCCCAACCGTGACATCTATGCGGCTCTACTGTGACATGTGGTTCATGCTGCAGATGAACATAGAAGTTTGACCAAAATTGTTTTGGCCATAACTTTCTCAAAATGAATCGAAATCTAACTTTTCAAAAGCCAAACTTCAGTAGAATTAAATTCTCTACAACATGGAACCACTTATTTTCGAAAACAATAGAGTTTGATAGATCAAAACCATAAAATCCATACGAAAACTAAAACTTAAAACTTAGATCTACACCCAACCATCCATGGAAATCAAGAACTTCAAGACCTAAACTTGTAGAGGATGAGAAGATGAACAACATAGACTAAAAATAAATGGGGATGCATGAAATCCCTCATGGTGTGTAAGATGTACTTGCCTCTCACAAGTGGGTTAGGGTTTGGTGGAGAAGTAAATGTGAATGAATGAAGAGAGAGAATGAAAGAAGAACTTTTATATCAAGGTCAAGTGGATCTCCACCATTCATTCTCTCCACCAAATCCAAGCCATCCATTCCTTTCCATGTTGAACCAAACCACACCAAGTTGGTTTATCATGAACCGAAATGAACCAAGAGCCAAGAAAAAGCAGAAAATAAAATGCAGGAAAATTAATAAGCGCAAAATTGAAGAATTTAAATACAGAACAAATGCATGATAAATATTAAATAAATACGTATTCTAGAAACGGGAAGTGACAACTCTACCCTCCTTAGAAAAAATTCTGTCCTCGGAATTTCAAATCCAAGCAGGATAGGAAAAACCGAGCTGATCTAGGTACAAGAAACTTGAGCAAGCAATCATTCTTCAATGTTTAACTAGCAGATAACATATCTATATTAACAATCTACGATATCAAGTAGTTCTATCTATGAGGTGACAAGTATGAGGGGTTAAGGCAATCAAGGTACACGGGAAGAAATATATCTTATGAGTCAAACAGATGTGGATACCGTGATCGGATATCATCCTCACGTTCCCACGTTGACTCTCCTAATGAGTGATGACCCCAAGCAACCCGGACAAGGCTAATTGTTCGGTTCTTGAGTATCTTCTCTCTCCGGTCCAAAATGGACACCGGCTGCTCCTCGTAAGACAAGTTGGTACCAACAACCAACTCAGAATGATCAAGGATATGGCTGGGGTCCGATACATACCTTCGTAATTGAGATACATGAAACACATCATGTACCTCTCGTAACGAAGGTGGAAGGGATAAACGATAAGCAACATCGCCTACCCTATCAAGGATAACGAATGGTCCTACTTATCGCGGACTCAACTTCCCGCGAACGCCAAATCTAATGACCCCACGGGTAGGTGAGATTCGCAAGAACACGTGGTCCCCAACAGAAAACTCTAGCGATCTACGATACTGGTCCGCCCAATGACGATGCCGGTCCTGTGCAACTCGAAGTCGCTCTCTAATTCCCTTGGCCAATTCAACTGTCTGAACAATCATTTCTGGGCCTAACATCTTCCTCTCCCCGATATCATTCCATGCTAGTGGCGATCTATACTTCTTACCATATAGAGCTTCGAATGGCGCCATCTGGATACTGGCTTGATAACTGTTGTTGTATGAAAACTCAACTAAGTGCAGGTGGCTCTCCCAAGATCTTCCAAAATCTAGGGTGCAAGCTCGCAACATATCTTCTAAAGTCTGAATTGTTCTTTCTGATTGCCCGTCCGTCTGTGGATGGTAAGCCGTGCTAAATCTTAACTTGGTGCCCAGACTATGATGTAAGCTCTTCCAGAAATGTGATGTAAAACGGGTATCTCTGTCGGACACAATACTGACAGGGACTCCATGCTGTCTGACTATCTGTTGCATATACAACTCTGCCAACTTTTCTGTAGATTGCCCTACTCTGAAAGGGAGAAACTGTGCCACCTTTGTAAGCCGATCTACTATCACCCAAATAGCATCTTTGCCACTTGGTGATCTCGATAAACCGGTCACAAAGTCCATTGTGATGTGCTTCCACTTCCATTCCGGGATATGAAGTGGCTGTAATAACCCAGCTGGCCTCTGCTGTTCTGCCTTCACTTGCTGACATACCAAGCAACGGGAAACGAATCTAGCTATCTCCCTCTTCATCCCGTTCCACCAGAAGTACTGCTTGCTATCTTGGTACATCTTGGTCCCTCCAGGGTGTATAGAATACTGGGAACTGTGAGCTTCTGCCATAACTTCTTGTCTGATATCTCCACTAGGCACACATAGGCGTGATCCAAACCTAAGCGTACTGTCTTCGTGGATTTGCATCTCCTTCCTGAGCCCTGACTCACATTCTGCCCTAAGCTTCTGAATCCTTGGGTCCTGTGCCTGAGCTGCCTTGATCCTATCTACCAAGTCGGATTGAACTCGTAGACTCGCCAGAATTCCTACATCACTAGGAAGTATAACCTCGATGCCCATCTCCTGAAGGTCTTCTAAAATGTGCTTTTGTGTTGTCAACATAAATGTGCCGCCTCTCCTGCTAAGAGCGTCTACTACCACATTAGCCTTGCCTGGATGATACTGAAGCTCCACGTCATAATCCTTGATCAACTTCAACCATCTTCTATGTCTCATGTTCAGTTCCTTCTGAGTAAAGATGTACTTCAGACTTTTATGGTCCGTGTACATATCCACTCGATCACCATATAAGTAATGCCTCCATAGCTTCAAAGCAAATACTACTGCCGCCAACTCCAAGTCATGAGTTGGGTAATTCTTCTCGTGGTCCCGAAGCTGCCTAGATGCATACGATATCACCTTCCCATGCTGCATGAGGACACATCCAAGTCCTTTACCTGACGCATCATAATATACTGTAAAACCTCCGGGTCCAACTGGCAATGTAAGAATAGGCGTTGATATCAACTTCTGCTTCAAGGTATCAAATGATGCCTGGCACTCTGCCGACCAGACGAATGGCACATCCTTCCGTGTCAAGCGGGTCATGGGTGCTGAAAGTCTTGCAAAATCCGATACTAATCTCCTGTAATATCCTGCCAATCCCAAGAAACTCCGTACATCAGCTACGGTCTTGGGTACTGGCCAGCTCTCTACTGCTTCTACCTTCTTGGGATCTACTGCTACTCCAGCTCCTGATATGATATGATCCAAAAATGAAATATGATCCGTCCAGAACTCACACTTGCTGAGCTTAGCATACAACTGGTTCTCCCTCAGAACCTGCAATACTGTCCTGAGGTGGTCTTCATGCTCCTCTTCACTGGCAAAGTACACAAGAATGTCATCGAGAAATACCACGACAAACTGATCTAGGTATGGCATAAAGATGCGGTTCATCAAGTCCATAAATATTGCTGGAGCATTGGTCAAACCAAACGACATTACCAAGAATTCAAAATGCCCATACTTCGACCTGAATGCTGTCTTGGGAATATCCTCCTTCCGAACCCTCACTTGATGATACCCTGAATAAAGATCTATCTTGGAGAAAACTCTAGCCCTGCTCAACTGATCAAATAAGTCGTCGATCCTGGGTAATGGGTACTTGTTCTTTACTGTTGCCGCGTTAAGCTTCTTGTAATCAATGCACAATCTGGATGATCCATCCTTCTTTCCTACAAGTACCACTGGTGCTGCCCATGGCGATATGCTAGCTTGGATGAACTTCTTCTCCTTCAGTTCCTCTATGTGCTGATATACCTTGGTCTGCTCTGAATCCGCCATTCTGTAAACTCGATCTGATATCGGTTTAGTTCCAGGTGCCAAGTCTATACTGAACTCAATATCCCTAACCGGTGGTAGACCTAGAAGTTCTTTAAGAAATACATCCAGAAACTCTTCAACTACCTTCAGAACTTGAACTTCTTCCATTGTCGTCACTACTCCCTGCTCTTGTTGAGTTGCCACTGATCTGAATAAGGTGAACCTCTTCATGCCTGGAATATCAAAAGATACACTCCCTCTACGACAATCTATTGTCGCATGACTGTCTTTCAGCCAGTCCATGCCTAAGATAACGTCAAAATTTTCAACAGGAAATTCTATCAACCGGGCGGGTAAGGAATGCCCGTAAACTACAACGCTACACGCTAGAATAACTCTACTAACTCCTACGAGCCTATTGCCAGTGAGTATATTCAACCTCCCTGGCAATGCCTCGAACTCCATTCCTAGCCGTGTCGCAAATTGTGCAGATATAAATGAGTGTGATGCTCCTGAATCAAACAATGCTACTGCGGGATATGAGGCGACGAGAATGTTACCTGCCACAACATCTCCCGATGCTAATGCCTCCTCCAAGGACAGAGTGAAAGCCTGCCCTCGACCTCCTTGTTGGTTCCCATGCTGTGGCCTAGCCTGGTGCTGCTGCTGGCCCCTTCCCTGATGATGCTGGGGTGGTCTATGCTGGTGCTGTTGCATCGGCCGTCCCTGCTGCCGAAACATCTGAGCTTGCGGTATTAACGGACGCTGGGCCAATGGTCTCACTGCCACTGCTGGTCCTCGATACTGTCCTGCCCCTGGTGTTGGCAGAGCAGAAAACTGCTACGCTGGTCCTCCTGCCCTTAAATTCATGGGACATGTGGTAACCCGATGATCTGGATTTCCACATATCAAACACAGCCTGTTCAATGTCCGACACACATCTCTAGTGTGTCCTACCTTCCCACAAAAAGTGTAGCCTGCCGGGGGTTGCTGGTTCTTCTTCTGTTGCTGCTGCTGCCTGGGTGGTGCTGGCCCTCGCATCGCCACATCGTGGATGCGAATGCCAGGAGACGGTACTGTTGTTCGGGGAGCTGCTCCCCCTCCTCCTTCAATCTGACTGTGGGATCTCTTCTGACCTCCAGTCCTTGCCGTGATCCTCTGAACGGTGATCTCATGCCTTCGGGTTGCCGTCAATACCTCATCAAAAGTCTGGTAATTGTGTCCCTCTATCAATTGCAAGAGCTCAAGATGAAACCCTTGCTGAAATCTCATAGCCCTCTGGCTCTCTGTCGCTACCATCTCTGGGACGAACCTACTCAATCTGCAGAACTCCGCTGCGTAAGCATCTACCGTCTTGCCGGCGTGCTTGAGGTTGATAAACTTCTGTTGTAGCTCAAACTGCGCCACAACTCCATAGTACTTCGTCTTGAATCTTGATATGAAATCGTCCCAAGCAACAGGATGTCTGATACCTACTTCCTCTGATTCCCACCAATCACGTGCAAGATCCTGAAGTAACAACTTCACTTGATCCACACGTTCTTCTGCCGGCATCTTAGCTGCTGTCAGAATAGCCTCAATATCCTTAAGCCATGCATCTGCTGAGATGGCATCTTCCGTGCCCTCGAAACGACGAGGGTTGTACTTACAAAACCTGGCTGATGCTCCTTAATCTGGCCTCGCCCCTCTTTCCAATGCCGTCTGCAACCCTTGGTTGAGTAGTACGTTCTGTTCCTGCAACTGAGCGTGCATGCGCTGCTGGACTAACATCTGATGTTGTTGGGTAGCCATCATTCCTCTCATGATCTCCAGAAGGGCTGGTGTGTCCACTTCCACAGGGGTAGGTAGAACTGTTGGTGGTGGTGGAACATCCGAATACTGCGGTCCAGCTGCTGCTTCCACTATTACTTCTTCTTGGATGGTCTCTTGAGTTAGTACCGGCCCTTATTGTTGACCAACATGGTCAGGTTGTCCGTGTTGCTCTTGTTGTTATTGTTGCCCAGTCCTGACAGATGCGGACGAGGTGCCCCTAAGAAAAGGGACAAGAGAACAATCAAACGACCGGACAGGAAAGATCAATGAAGTCAAAGGATACTGGAATGTCAATCTAGGGTTGAGAACAACGAATCATGAGATCAAGGGGGAACATGTGTGATTGAGAGATCCTATAAATCAAAACACCCCACAAGTCTGAAACCAGACCTGTATGGGCCACCACTAAAACCTTATCACGCCCCAGAACCAGAATACTGGAGAGCGGGGGAATGACTCAGCCAGCTACGTATTACGGGTAGATGAATACCGTATAATACGATCAATGCTGTCTAACAAGACGAGGGGGTGCATACTACATAAAAGTCTCCCTATGGTCACTTCACATCTATTGTCTCAATCATTCAAACAAGAAACAGAAAATAGAGAACATGTAAGATAAAGCAGTAAGGCGTCCCAAACGCTCAGTCAAAATATTCTTGATATCTGGCTTTACAAAACACAACCAGATGATGTAGTCAGTATACACAATTGTTATCAGCTGCAGCCTGACTTAGTTACAATTATGCAAAAATTGGTACAAGACAATCCGACTAACATGTCGATGCCAAACGGCAAAGTATAAAGTATTTAACAAAATAAGCGGGGAAGTAAGAAAACCCACTCGAGCCCTCCTGCGATCATTCCTCTAGTGTTGACCATCGTGGAGGTAGAAGTAAGCTGGATCCTCGGGGACCGGCTCTAAATCTGGCCATACAAAACCAGAGAGGTTAGACCTCTAACAGCAAGTACCGCAAGGAAGCACGATATGAGGGATTAAAACCAGTAATAAGAAAATATAATAAATAGATCTCTGCTTTCTACTGGAATTTACATAGTATCATGACACTTCGAACCAACCTCCCAACCAAACAAGGACAGAAGTTGGCACGTCATGTCCTGACATTCTGATCATCTCAGTTAGGTAACAGAGGACATACAGTACACAAACAAATTAATTTAAACGGCCATTCAACTACTACGGCTTGCTACTGTGAGTTCCAAGTTATCATAAAATTATGCAATAGAGATTCCTCAGTTCTTACTATGTACAAGCAAGACTAGTTTACCCAGTCAATCAATTACGCCAATCATGAATTAGACGAGTCCCAGCAGGACGCCCGTCATCAATATACAATATACAATAGATAATATAACCAGATACCGCTCCCTGTCCGTGTGGCAGATTTGCAGTATCTGTGGGGACCAGCCGGCCTGTCGGGCACTACTAGTCCCAAGAGGGCTGCCATATAAGAATTCGGGAATCCATTCTCTCCATGCAATCATTATTTTATTTAACTTAATAGTCTCTACGTTGAGTGAAATCCCATGTCGTGGATCATGGTCATTCAAATGAGTACTTCCGTACAAGTACGATATGCCCAACTCTATAACTATACCCGTGCGGTTAGATTGTAGGTCTTACATAGCGTAATGCAACAATCAAAACTAACCACGGAATAATCATGCCTTGACCATAAAGTACACATGCTGCTTTTGTAAAATAAATAAATAAATAAATAAATTGAAGCCTGCATGTGCATGTATGTCAATATTCGGGATCAACCAGTCGATTATAATAGTTCATAGTTAATATGAACGTGTCTCATTTATTCAATTTAATAAGACGACTAGCCAGTCTCTTAGTTCCAACTAGGAACGCATGATCAATTATTAGTCAAAGTAACAGTCGGGGTCAATTCGTGACGAGGCATGAAAGTCAAATTAGTATTAAGCATGGTCGAGTCTATAACTAGCATAAAATAGTTGGTAACACATTCTTGAAGCCAAGAAAAATATCTATAACTTTCATGTTGGGAGTTGAAAGAAATTCTAGCCATAATTCAGTCAAAATAGGACATATAACAGTCAGAAACAACCAAAATAGGCATATGCGGCCTATTCTGCGACATGCATGCGGACCTACTGCGACATGCGGCTCATGCGGCCCTACTGCGACACCATATGCGGCTCAACTGCGACATACAGCTCATGCGGCCCAACTGCGACACCATGCGGCTCAACTGCGACATGTGCCCCATGCGGCTCATTCGCGGCACCATGCGGCTCAACTGCGACATGTGCCCCATGCGGCTCATTCGCGGCATCATGCGGCTCAACTGCGACATGTGCCCCATGCGGCTCATTCGCGGCATCATATGCGGCTACTGCGACATGCGGCCTCATGCGGCCCAACCGCGACATCTATGCGGCTCTACTGCGACATGCGGCCTCATGCGGCCCAACCGTGACATCTATGCGGCTCTACTGCGACATGCGGTCTCATGCGGCCCAACCGCGATATCTATGCGGCTCTACTGCGACATGTGGTTCATGCTGCAGATGAACATAGAAGTTTGACCAAAATTATTTTGGCCATAACTTTCTCAAAATAAATCGGAATCTAACTTTTCAAAAGCCAAACTTCAGTAGAATTAAATTCTCTACAACATGGAACCACTTATTTTCGAAAACAACAGAGTATGATAGATCAAAACCATAAAATCCATACGAAAACTAAAACTTAAAACTTAGATCTACACCCAACCATCCATGGAAATCAAGAACTTCAAGACCTAAACTTGTAGAGGATGAGAAGATGAACAACATAGACTAAAAATAAATGGAGATGCATGAAATCCCTCATGGTGTGCAAGATGTACTTGCCTCTCACAAGTGGGTTAGGGTTTGGTGGAGAAGTAAATGTGAATGAATGAAGAGAGAGAATGAAAGAAGAACTTTTATATCAAGGTCAAGTGGATCTCCACCATTCATTCTCTCCACCAAATCCAAGCCATCCATTCCTTTCCATGTTGAACCAAACCACACCAAGTTGGTTTACCATGAACCGAAATGAACCAAGAGCCAAGAAAAAGCAGAAAATAAAATGCAAGAAAATTAATAAGCGCGAAATTGTAGAATTTAAATACAGAACAAATGCATGATAAATATTAAATAAATACGTATTCTGGGAACGGGAAGTGACATGGGGAAACTGTTAGTAGCGTACGTGATCATGCCCCCTTACTCGTACGTACGTACCGAGCAAGGTTGACATTTTATGTATACCTTGTCGTAGGCATACCAGCTGTATTCGTACGTATGTACATCTATCGCTTGTTTTCACTTGTACGTATGTACATTTTATTTACATTGTGCCTCAGTACATTGTGCATCTATTGACCGATCACGTACCTGCTACAGTTTTAAACATTACATATACATCTGTCTCTATGACATATGTGTCATTGCCATGATAGACTGTGTGATGCCATGCTTTCCAGTTATTCATCTCGTGTTCATTTCCATGTTTCATATGCTAGTTTGTTAGATTCAGTACTTGCTCCCGTCCTGACAGGATAACGTTGTAGGTGTCCTTACTGAGGAGGAGTTACTCTGCGACACATATTATGGGGTTACTGCCGAGGACCCAGCTCTGCTTTACGAGGATATTCCTGCGGGGAACCTCGCCTAGTTGTCTTTTGTTTACTTAGACTTTTGAGAGTGGACATGTATTAGACTATATCTTTTTGTAACTGGACATGTATCCAGTTTTACTTTGCAGTTCACTTGTACTTGGACATTTTACTATATACGACGACTTTTGTGTTTGGAGCATTTATGATTCTTCTTCACTTATAGAACTGTTAGCACATTTAGTCTTATCCTGTTGTCTTTAGAACAGCTTACTACGTTTTATCTCAACGTAGGCTGGGCATGACTCGGCCTGGCCCAACAATTTGGGTAGCGGGTCGTGACAACGCCTAAGAGCGGATCCGACAGAAACAGCGCCGGAGAACGGAAAAAAGTCCCGAAGAGGAGCCAGAGACTTGAGGGTGGCGCCGGAGCTCGGGAGTTCGGCAGAAAACCGCTGGTCGGCCAGACGCGGAGGGTGAAGGATGGCGCTAGGGCACGGGAAGGGGCTGAACCGAGCACGGACGGCCACAGATCGGTTCGGGTGACGGGGCACCACGGCGACGGAAAGCCACCGGTTCTCGGGCGGAAGGGGCCGCTCGAGAAATCGCTGCACGGGGTCGGCCGGAAACGGCCTGGTCGCGACCGTGGGGAAGAACGGCGGCGGGATCGACCTGGGCAGGGCGCGCTCAGGCGGAGGGATTTCCAGCGGAAGGTCGTCGGGGTGGGCGGAGCCGCTCGGTCGGCCGAGAGTCGCCGGAAAAGAGCGGCCGGTCAACTAGGACTCAGTTAGGGCTTTGGGGAAATTATGGGAAGTGGGTTTGGAAGAGTGGTGGAAAGATTTGGAGAAGGAGATGGGTTTTATAGGAGTAGAGGATGGGAGTTACGGGAAAAGAGGAGACTCGGCGGTTTCGGAATGCCGAGGGTGGCCAGTTTCGGAAGGAGAGGGGTCGGCCATGCGATTTGGTCGGGAAGAAAGAAGTTTTCTATTGCTGGCAACAAATAAGAGTGAAAGAGAGTTGAAATATATCTTAATGAGAGTATTAATAGTTAAGATTAAACAAAGAATTGCTTTATTTCTATAAGAATAGTATTAAACTTCATAATTATAATCTAAATGGATTTCAAAACTTAATTTCGAAAAAATTGAACTTAGGTTCGAGATAGGTTCAAGTCAGGCTCGGGACAGGTCAGAACGGGTCGGAACAAAATCAAAATTCCAGGATTAATAATATTTAAAAAATATAATTTTCCTAAAAATTCAATTTAGCAAATAAATTTTAATAAACATTTTTACGGTTTTAACTTAAACTCTAAAATTTCAATAATAATAATAATTTCAAAATTAATAATTAGCAACCACACATAAAAAAAATGTAACCGAAAAAAATTGCGGGTTTCACAGAAGTGCAACCCTGTAAGCTACCTCTCCGATCCTGCCAAGTATCTCGAACGGCCCGATGTATCTGGGGCTCAACTTGCCTCCTCGTCCGAACCGGATCGTCCCTCTAGTAGGTGATATGTTCACTAGCACCATATCTCCGTCAGCGAACTCCATCGGTCTGCGACTAGCATTGGCCCAGTATTTCTGTCTGTCTTGAGCGACTCTGAGCCTGTCTCTGATCATCCCGACCTTCTCTGCTGTATCCGTCATCATCTCTGGCCCAAGCATAACTCTGTCCCCAACATTATCCCAAAAGAGCGGTGTACGGCATCGTCGTCCATATAGTGTCTCGAAAGGAGACATACCGATGCTGGCTTGGTAGCTGTTGTTGTATGAAAACTCTACCAAGTGCAGATGGCTCTCCCATGATCCGCCAAAGTCCAGTACACAGGTCCTCAGCATGTCCTCTAGCGTCTGTATCGTCCTCTCGGACTGCCCATCTGTCTGCGGGTCGTACACCGTACTGAACTTGAGCCGACTGCCCAACTCCTCCTGCAAGCTCCTCCAGTAGTGGGACATAAATCTGCTATCTCGGTCCGACACGATGCTCACTGGTACTCCGTGCAAGCAAACTATCTGCTTCATGTAAAGCTCTACCAACTTCTCGGTGGAAAGCCCCACCTTGAAGGGTATGAAGTGCGCACACTTCGTCAGCCTGTCTACGATTACCTAAATGGTATCCTTCCCTCCTTGGGAACGAGAAAGCTACTACTAAAATACAACGATTTAGCGACGACCATATCCGTCGGAAATTTGTCGATAATTTCCATTACCGACGGATTTCCGACGGACACGGGCTGAAAAAATCCGTCGGGAATAACCTCGTCGCTAAAACTAGCTCGTCACTAGTCCGCCGCTCTTCGACTAATTAGCGGCAAATTTTCGTTGACAAAATAAAAACATTTAGCGACGGTATGCCGACGGGTTCCTGTTAACATTGACAGGTTAAAATTTTAAAATATTCATACAAATAGCGACGGACAATAAGTCGCTAACTCGTCGCTAACCGCGTAACAGAGGGTTTCTGATACGCAATATTCGTCGCTAAGTCGTCGCTAATGTCGACGGATTAGCGACGCATCAACGACGGATAATACGTCGCCACACTTCTGGAAATCTTCCATATTTCCAGAACATGATCGACGGAAATTTCGTCGCCATTTCGTCGCTAACTTTTTCCAATAATAATCCGACGGATAATACGTCGGGAAGTCGTCGCTATCTGCAAACGTCCGTCGGTAAGCCGTCGGTAATCTGTCGCTAACTAAAAATTTTTTGAAATTATTTTTCAGGAAAGAGACTATTCCCTATAATAGAACATATTCAGCATCCACCATACACAAATATAACATATCCGACATCCAATATATCCAACAAATATCCATATTGCCAACACAATATTTCCAAACATCTAATATATCACAACATAAATAAAATATCCAAAATATACACATCCAAATGTATAAATGTCCAAAAACATAAATAAAATCACTGAGAAGGAGGACATGGATCGTCTCGTGCTCTCACCGCCGCATCCGCTCTGCGTATATAATCCTCCACCATATGTGGCAGCACTTGGGACAAGACATGGTCTGGAAGCGAGCGTAGCTGCTCTGACGACATCATGTCAAGGAGCGCCACGATAGTAGCATATGGTACCAGGCGGGCCTCGGAAGAGCGGTCAAAAGATAACCGTCCGGAACAAGAAGGACCAGGTCGATCCGAAGCACCGGCAGCAGCAGTAGACGGAGCGGCAGCACACGGACCAGGAGCAAGCGGATCGGAAGCAGAAGAAGGATGCGGATAGTGCCCCAGCACTATCGACCGGAAATCCAATACCGCCATGGCGAGAGTCGCAAGCTGCGTCCTCACATCGTCTGCGGGGGGCGTGGGAGAAGGCAGAGGCGGTGGAAATCTCGGAGTCGACGTCTGCAAAAAAATTCGCCACGGAACCTAAGCCATACAGGTGCCCTTTCCTAAAGCCGCCGGCGGATTCTATGAACACGTCGTCATAGCGAGCGACCATAAAAGAGGGCGTCTGGGTGGGTGTCGTTTCGCCGACATCCTCGGTAGGGGGCTCAATCCGACGGAGTGCCTCACGATACGCAGCCTATCCAATGAATGTGTTTATACTATAAGTTTTTCTAAGTTATAATCTAAATCCTATGTTTCCCTAAGTTATAGTTTTAATCCTAAGTTTACCTAATTAAGTTATAGTTATAATTATATGTTTCCCTAAGTTATAGTTATAATCATGAACGTAAGTATTTACATCAGTCTCCTGGGCCCTAGCATCGACGAAGCTCTCGTCCTTCCGTCTTTTGTGCGTATGCACGAATACGTCGTGAGTGGTGACCGCCTCTCTCCCCTCCTTCTCTGCCTGTTGGGCCTGCATACGTAGAATTTAATTAACTTCGTATTAATAGTACCGAATTAAATAGTGGAATGAATTTGCGGTATCTCACCAAATCTGCACGCATATGTGCGTGGGGCCTTGATCCCCCCATATGCAGACCCGCGGCTTGTCTATTCGCCTTGGCTTTCTCTGATTTTTCCTTGTATCGAGGAGTATTCATCTTCTCCAACATCTCCTTATAGTACTCCGCTCGGATCCAGTCCTTCTTCGTATGCGCCGTACGAAGGTCGTACACCGCATCCCGTATCTTCTTCCTGGCGACGGCTTTGTAGGTCCTGCGGATCGCCTCCTCGTGATGGAGGGGCCACCAGAACGTCATCTGACACACAAATTCAAATATCACGTAAAAAGTTAGTGAATTAAAGAATATTTAATAATTAACCCTAAGATATATACCCTCATCTCGTCGAGCCAGACGTACTGCTTGTCCTGAGGCACCTAAGAAAAATTGAGGTAGGGGCCATGATAGTTTTTTCGGATAATGCACCCTAGACTCCGGGCAACATCCCACGGAAAAAATCTATAAAAAAGCAACGACTGGATTATTGACTTGAATAAATGAAACAAATTTAATAAATTAACTTAAATTTACTTACGATTCACCCGCAGGCCATATCTCTCGTCGGAACTCGCCTGTCGGCCTCTCTGGTGGCGTCGGAGGATCCGAGGGTCCGCGTATGTACTCCCCGATAACAGGATGAAACTAAATCCGAGGGTACTCCGGGACCCATCGTGCAGTAACTGCTGGGTCCGCTGCTGCATCTGCTGATGCATCCGCTGGTGCATCCGATGGCGGAACGGATCCGCTAGCGGATGGAGGAACGAATCCGCTAACGGATGGAGTCGCAGGCTTCGACGAAGATTGACGACGGAAAGAGTGTGCCCGGGTTCTCCAGGTCGGGATCGGAGGTCACATCCGGGGAAGACGTCTGGCGACCACGACCGCTACCACCAATCCCACGCCCACGACCACCACTACCACCACCACCACCATCACCACCACCATCACCACCACGACCACGGCCAGCACCACCAGCACAAGTGCTTGCAACCATGCCCTGTAAATAGAACACATAAACATAATTAATAATATAAAAGTATAAATAAATATAAAACTAAACTAAAATATATATACCAGCAGTAGGGCGACGAGTGCCGGCCAGAGGAGTAGAACTAGGAGTGCCATCTGCAAAAAGAAAATCATACAATAAGTAGATGATCGAACGACAAAAACATGAACTGAAAGAAGAACACATAAGTTTAATTTAAACTGAATCGTCCTCGTCAGCGGCCTCGGCCTCGACAAAAACATGAACTGAAATATACCGATATTTAATCATCGCCATCGTCCTCGTCTTCATTCTCATCATCCTCCTCATCCTCATCGTCGACTTCATCTGTATCCTCATCCTTATCAAGTTCTTCTTCTTCTTCTTCAGTCTCAATACTTGGGACAAGACGCCTCTTTCTCCCATGGTTGACATCTAAGTCTTGTATATCAACCTCTTCTTCCCCTCTATTTTCCTCAGCAGGAGGTATATCAACCTCTAATTCAACATCCATGGTATCCGACTGTTGTCCCAAGTATTGGGACTTTTCGATCTCGTCCTCTTGGTATGCTGGGTCTCCAACGTTGAATATGTTTCTAGATTTAATCTTGCATACTGTCCACCAGTCAAATCGATCTCTACGACACCTTGGGTAGCTTGTATAGTAGACTTGAACAGCCTGGCTTGCTATCACAAACGTGTCGGACCCTCTATACCTCCTGCGATGATTTATATCGACGAATCCAAATTGTTTATCGATTCTCCAACCGATATTTGGTGTCGTATCGAACCACTCACATTTGAACATCACAATATGCATATCATATGGGGCACTATATTGTAAATCTACAATATTCTGAAGCACTCCATAATAGTCAAAGTCCGGCTCGTCGTCATAGATGGTGCCTCTTATGCAAACACCCGAATCCTTAGTACTGAAGTTGTCATTGACAAATTCGGCATTTATAGCATGCTGAGTTGCCCTAAACTTGAAGCCATTAACGACATAGCCTGGCCAAGTGTTCGCATGCTTCTTCGGTCCCAATGTCAAATAACGAATGCTCTCATTTGTGAGTGTTGTTTCAGGCAATAAAACCTGTAAACAAATAATGATAATTTAAATGTTTTACTTGCATATATTTTAATGGTAGCCGCATAACATATTATCTCAGTTACTTGCGTATTTTTGAAACCAGGTCGAAAAGGTACAATCAACCTCTCTTTGAAGTCTCTCATCGGTAATATCGGGTGTCCTTATTTTGACTTCATCTCTAAATACACTATTAGAAAGAATAAAAATAAGTGTAGTCACTTACTTCACCAAATTAGAGATTATGACGAGGTATAGTCACTTACTTCTCTAAATCTCTCACTTCTTGTATGTCACAATTTAACAATATATATCGGTGCGCGGCATCATACTCATCGTCGTCAACCACCGATTCTTACTAGCCCCAATAGGCTTGCCCCTTAAATTGAATATACCTCCATCCTCAACGTATTCGTCATTCCTTTGAGGTCTATTTCGACTTGTCTCGACATGAGTATCGAAATAAATGGAGCAGAAGTTTGACACCTCCTCGATAAGATATGATTCGCATATCGAAGCCTCTATATGAGCCTTGTTGCCAACTTTCTTCTTTAGATGGTGTAGGTACCTAGAAAGACAAATTATCTTGAGAATTGACAATGAAATATAAAATTCCACTTAAATTATATCGATTTTTATCTACCTTTCAAAGGGGTACATCCATCGATAATGAACAGATGCACCGACACGGGCTTCGTATGGTAGATGAATCGGTAGATGCTCCATGCTGTCGAAAAAGCCCGGTGGAAATATTTCTCTAACTTGCAAATTGTTAAGACAATCTTCTCCTCAAGTTGTACCATATGTTGCACCGTCAGCTTAGTTGAACAGATATCCCTGAAGAATGTAGACAGCTCGGCCAACGGAACCCATACAGCAGAAGGCAACAACTCCCTCAAAGCAATGGACAGTAATCTTTCCATAAACACGTGACAGTCGTGACTTTTCATTCCTGTTAGCTTGCGTTCATTGAGATCAACGCATCTAGACAAATTCGACACATAGTCGTCAGAAAATCTTAAAGTAGATATCCACTTGCAGATTATTAACATATATTCCTTGCTCAATGTATATGGCACTATAGGCTTACTTAATTGACCACCAGCTCCCCTTTCTGTCAAGTTTAGATCATGATGTTTGTATATCTCGGCCATGTCTTGTCTTGCTTTTGGATTGTCCTTCGTCTTTCCTTTAATATCCACGACGGTATTGAAGACATTATCGAACACATTCTTTTCGATATGTATGATATCAAGATTATGCCTTATAAGATTATCTTTCCAATAAGGCAAGTCCCAAAAAATACTCAGTTTGGTCCAGTTATGGCTTTGACCGAACCTCTCGACACGATTGTTCGATGGATCTTCCATTGCGGTGGGTAATTCCTTTACAATTTTTCAAATATCGTATCCCGACAATCTGGCAGGAGGATCAAGAAATTATTGTTTTCTAGATCTGAACGCGTCCTTGTTCTTTCGCCAAGGATGGCTCACGGGCAGAAATTGACGGTGACAGTCAAAGAAAGAAGTTTTTCCTCCATGTCTAAGGCGGAATGCCTTACCATTTTTCATGCATATCGGACAAGACATGTTGCCGTGCGTACTCTATCTCGACAGCATACGTATGCTGAAAAATCATTGATTGTCCACATGAGTGAAGCTCTCATCTGAAAGTTCTATTTCCTGGAAATATCATACGTCGTGACACCGATCTCCTACAACTGTTTCAGCTCATCCACCAACGGTTGTAAATATATATCAATATTCTTCGTCTGATTTTTGGGACCGGGTATGATAGCTGTCAAGAACATATAAGGAGTCTTCATACACATCTATGGTGGCAGATTGTAAGGGGTAAGAATGACCGGCCAACATGAGTATTGAGATCCCGGCTGCCCGAAAGGGGCGAAGCCATCAGAACATAGCACAAGGCGTACATTTCTAGGCTCTGCAGCAAAATCTGGATGGCACAAATTAAAATGTTTCCACGTCTCTCCATCCGAAGGAGGTGACAATTCTCCTTCGTCCTTTATGCGTTCTTCGCTGTGCCACGTCATGTGTTCCGCTGTATTCAGAGACATATACATCCTCTGCAAGCGCTTCGTGATCGACAAGTAATGCATATACTTGTAAGGACATCGTTTTCTAGTTGACTTTCCTTTTCCCTGCACTGGCTTGTAACGATCCGCATTACAGAAGCTGCAACTTTCTGATACACAATTCTCTTTGTAGTACAACATGCATACGTTGTGACAACAATCTATCTTCTTGTACCCCAGTCCCAGTTGTGGGACCATCATCTTTGACTTATAGAAGTTTTTTCGGAGCTCTTTTGATTCCTTCGGTAACACCTCGTTGATTAGTTGTGTGATCCGATCATAGCAAGCTTGTGGCAAGTTAAAATTAGACTTTATGTTCAGCAACCGCATCGTCACTGACAGTACGGAATGAGTCTCACAACCAGAATATAGAGGAGTATCTGCGTCCTGAAACATATCATAGAACTCCTTTGCCTCGGGATTAGGATCCTTCGGATCAAAATTAGGCCCTGCCGCATCATACACCATATCTCGTGCAAGGTTCTGCACGTCTCCATAATCAACAGAGCATTTGTCGTCTTCGAGGACATCCATTGCAGCATTATCATCAAAAACATAAGTACCAGCTTTCGCCGCCTGTCTTTCCGAATATAATTCACCTTACGATGACCACAAGCCGTAATCACGTACGAAATCCTTACGGGTCAAATGATCTCTCACAGTCACCACATCTTCGTAACGTCTATTGTGACAATTAACACATGGACACTTGATTTTGTTACCGTCCATGTACTGAGCTTTGCTCATGGCATACTTAAGAAATACTTCCACGCCTGCCTAAAAATCGTCACTAACACCAATTCTGCTCTCGTGTTGCCGTTTGTACATCCATGTACGATCAACAAAGTAACGATTCTCCTCGATTTGGATGTAAAAATCTGTATCGTAAGACAAACTAAACATAAGAATAGCCCGATACTTTAAACCATCCTCATAAGAATAGTCCGATACTCCGATCGGTATCGGTATCGGCCGATAATTTAATAAATTATTAATATTAATAATTTATTAACATCTATTTGTTTTTCGATACCAAAAAATTCGATACTCCGATCCGAAACCACCGATATTACAGATACCCCCGATGCCGATACTCATAGGGATAGTCCGATACCGATACCGGGACATGCCAAACTGTATCAGTATTGAACAGTATCAGATCGGTATCGGTCAGTATCGGGTATCGGTCAGTATTGGAGCGGGACATGCCAAACTGTACGGGTATCGGTCAGTATTGGTCCGATACCGATTCCGATTCCGATACGCCCCCTCCCCTGATCCGATACTCATAGGATTGGTCTGATCCGAAACCACCTATACCCCCTCCCTCGATCCGATACTCCGATTCGAAACCACCGATACTCATAGGAATGGTCCGATCCGAAACCACCGATACCCCCCCCACCCCCTCCCCCACCCTACCGGACAGCAAAACCCTCCCGCCCCCTCCCACACCCCCCCAACAGCAAACCCCCACCCCACCCCCTCCCCTCCTGACAGCAAACACCCACCACCCTCCCCCTCACCCCCCGACAGCAAACACCCACCCCCTCCCCCTCACCCCCTCCCCCTCATCCCGCCCCGCACCCAACACCATCCACCCCCCGCCCCCCTCCCTAGCTCCCCCCATCACCGCTGGCCCCCGCGACAGCCGGTCCACCCCCCACCCGAAACCCCATCCCTGCCCCGAAACCCTAAACCCTACCCTGCCCCCCCGCCCTAAACCCTAAACCCTACCCCACCCCGCCGGCCCCAGCGACAGCCGACCCCCCCATCAACCCGAAACCCTAAACAGAGAAAGAGAGAGAGAGGGGGGGGGAGAGAGAGAGCATACCTGAGAGAGAGATATCCCGTCGGAGAGAACTTCGCCAAAGAATGTGACCCGTCGGAGAGAGCTTGCCGGAGAGAGAGTGTCACGACCCGTACCCACTGTGAGGGTACGAGAACGTCACAACGCCCAGCCTACGCCACAGTGTCGGTGGTAGAACGCTGTCCTAGGTCAACATACATCTAGCAATATGATACTAAACAGTAAATGAACTCAATCACAACTAAGGAAGAAGAAAACACGATATGATATAGAATTCAAGGAACTACAGAAGATATAATAGTCTAAGATAACATCCCAGCAAATATCCAGAGTACATATCTCAGCTACTGAGAATGAGGAATATATACAACTCAACATCTCTGAACAGAAGTAAAGTCTAGCTAAACAGTATCAAGACAACATGAAAATAAGATAAGGCCTAACTAAACTAGTCTAGGCAGTGGGGTGATGTCCTCAGCTAGAGCTGTCCCGAAGAAGGTATCCTCCCAGGCCTCCTCCTCGTCCTCTGTAATATTTTTAACAGGTCCAGTCAGGACATGAGCGAGTACAGTACATCTCAACAGTTCATAGCAGGTTAGAACATATAATCATGTAGTAAAGTAAGATATAGATACTGAAGAAATGCAGTATGTAAACATAGAGAGAAAACTGTAATAGAAATATCTACTATAAGTAAAGAGCTACCAATGACTAGTGATTTAGAGCACAAAGTCGACATGTGAACAGCTTGATTTGTACATGGCTATACTAAAGAGGCGTACATGGCTATTCTACTTTGGAATTGTTCACATGGCTATTTATACTCCCCCGTACCCCCAATTAATACACAAGGATTCAACCAGGTTATGTTATGATTCTATGTAACAGCCCCCGAAGGGTGGTAAGCCTCCGAAATGTGATAAGCCTCCGAAAGGGTGATAAGCCTCCGAAAGGTGATAAGCCTCCGAAAGGTGATAAGCCCCCAAAGGGTGATAAGCCTCCGAAAGGTGATACATAGTAGTCCCATAAATGGGATAAGGATTCAAAGAAGACTCTGTGATCATATGGGTATTTGTCACAAATGATCAAAGAACCAAAAAAGCATATGATACGCTATGTAAGTGAAACGCACAGAACATAGAGTACCCGATGCTCCCTGAAGGGATAACATCTCAGAGAGGGATCCATATTGTACTAATCCGTGTGACCAACGTGCCAGTATCAATTAAAGTAATTTAATGCAGAAAAATAATTCTAAGCAGGATATGAAATGATCAGAGAATGTACTCGCCTGTATCTGAGTGTCTGAAGTAAATGTATTGTCCGAGGAGAGGTGTCTGGCTCCTAATCAGAACAGCCCAAGTCACAACAAGTCTAAAATGATATAATGAAGTCCTACTATACATTCTACATGATTCTAGGTCAATCTAGGCCAAAGTCAACTCTTGGTCAACTCTAGAAGTCAAACTAGGTCAACTATGGTCAAACTAAGTCAAACTAGTCTATACTAGTCTAACTAGTCCATTCTAGGTCTAATAAGACTAAACAAGTCTAAACTAGACTCACTAGCTAAGCAAACACCACATAGGCCATAGGCTAATAAGCTATACCATGGGCCAGTAGGCAAACCATGCTAAATCAACCCACAAAACATTTATATACCACACACATATATATCTAATATATTATAAACATAGATATCATAATATACCCTAATATAGGATTACACATATATCTATTTAGATAGGCTAATAGGATAACATGGCATATAAGCTAATAGGAAAAACACATATTGATGTGCTATACAAAATAACTTAGAATTGATCCTATAGGCTATGTAAACCATACAACATAATATGTTATACCTACAAATATACATATGTATATAGAGAGGGGGGACACTCAAGTACATGTGCATATGTGTATGTTTGTGTGTGCTAATGTAGAGTGTTTAAGGACATGTGTGTGTGTGATGAGAGACACTAGAAAACAGTGAGTGATAGAAAAAGGAAACAGTGTAGGCTATCATAGGAAATCAGTGAATACAACATAGGCAAATCAGTGTACATATTTAAAATAGACATTCATTTTAGTACAAGAAGGACATGCAACCAATCCTCAATTGGATTTCAATCATTCACCCAACCAATGCAAACAGGAAAACCTGGAAACAGTGCACAGGTTTAGAAAAATCAGTATAGGCTATCATGTAACCTGGAATCAGTTTCAGTGATAGAGAATCCCTGGAGAACAAATAAAAGCCAACTGAAATTACATTTCAGGAATAGAAAAAACAGTGGCAGTGTATATCTGTGTACAGGAACAGTGAGCTAGACTAGCTGGAAATGACTGAAACATGGCAATATCATCAAATCAGTTATTTTCAAATTAACATGTGACAGTACAACAGTGAGGATAACTGTATATGTGAGTGTCATGAGAGCCACCATATCAGTTTAATGCAAAGAAGAAATCACAGTTAAATAATGGAGGGAAAACCAATTCAGTGAAATGAAAAGAAAACAGGGACTTTGTTCCCAGGTTACCTATCATTTCAGTAAACTTGTGTATAGTGATATGCAAGCCTGGAAACAAAGATAGTAGGGCATGTGTTCAACCTGGAACAATGTAATGATAGGACTGCCATGCATCTCAAGAAATAGGAAAGGAAATCAGTAGTTAGTTCTTCATTTCGAAAACTAAACACCAAGTCCAAAACCTCATTCTCAATCCATAAAGCCAAAATCGAATGAGACATTGTATTAACCAATTTGAAAACAAGACCAAACCCCAAATTGAAAATAAATCCTGAAACCCAAATCTCAGTTATTTGCAATGAACCATTCTCAGTTAAAAACATGACCAAGTTCAATTCCATTTAGTGACTTGTGTGTGTGTAAGGGTGTCCCTGTGAACCAATATGGTTCCCATTTTAACAGTGTGCAAACAGTGTAATCTCAGGTTCTACAAGTGTGTATTTGTGAGTGATCATAGGAAATCAGGTTAAAATATAGAGTGAAGTGTGTGTGTCCCTGTTTACATGTTCTCAGAAAACCCTGTCTTAAATCTCAGAATGTGGAGAGGTGTACTCAGGAAAGATGAAGAGTCCCTGTGTGTTGTTCAAACAGGGAATCAAATCAGTGAACTCATGATACATTCAGTCTACAGTCTACATTCAACCCAAGTCAAAAATCTCAGTTTTAGTGTACCAATGGGTGCACTTGACAGTTTTGAAGTTCAAATGCAATTCACAAACCCAATCAGAATCTCCTACATGAACCTAACATGTTGTCTATATATATAGCAATGTAATAACATGTTTAATATGTGAAATTGGCATATCAAGTGGGTTATCATTCGAAATCAGTTTAAGAATATAAACATTCAACTCAGGTTTCATAGAGTAAAGGATATCAGTTATCATGAATGAGGGAACTCAGGTATCAGAACCCAATAGTTTTCGAATTGGAAAATCTGTTCAAAAAGGCAGGAAATATTTTTCAGTTCACCTATTCGAACCCCATGTCCAAATTCCCATTAACCCATCATAAAACCAAATTGAATCGAAATATTTCATTCACATATATTAACAGTTATATGGGGGTATTAAACAGTGAGAAAACATTACAAAACCACTGAGAATTAAAGTTTAGGAAATGGAAAACCAAGTATCAGTGATGTTTCAGAAAACATACCAATAGCCCCATTCGAAACCCAATATCACATTAAAAAAAACCTAAATTAACATATACTAAATCTAACATAGGTTATATATCATAATTAGGATTAATATAGCAATTAAAAACATTGCTAACAGTATTCAAAATCGAATAAAATAGTGAATCAAATCAGCACTGTCCTGGACTGTACAGTGACGAACCCATGCACACACGAATACGTGTCCGACACGACACGAGGACTCGCACAACTCGAGGAACCTCGTGTCAGTCATGGACACAATGTGTGTGTTGAGTTTCAAGAGCCAAAGTGGCGTGTGCACAGAGCAATGCCACCCGAGCAGCAGGGCAAGCTCCTTTCCCGCGCGCGCGTGTGTACGACCGCGTGTCCGCGTCCAAAATCTGACATGACACAACATGAAAACGTGTTCAGAACACAAGAATCTCACAAGCGAGATCAAACCCTAATTTTCTATTCAAACACAATCCTAAAATTCAACCGAAATATCCTTTGGGACATTTCATCAAACACCTAGGTCTATAGGCTGATACGTGTCCATTTAGGACACGAAATGGACACAAAACCTAGGTCTAGGAATACCTACAGGATCAGGACACTTAGGGCTAGGTCTACATGCAAAGAAACTAGAATTTTAATGGGTGGATTAGGATTTTACCTATGGTGTTCTCCAACACAAAACTCCTTGAATAAGGATTCCCAAAAAGCCACCCAACTCCTTCAAATTGATAGAAAACTGAGAGTAACAAATTCCAATAGTAAGAAAACATCAATTAGAACCTATTGCAATTTGTTTGGGTTAAAAAGGAGTTAAAATGGATTTTCTAGGAATTTTTGAAGATGGAGACTCACCTCTTCCAAAGCTTGAGAGAAAAATTAATAAAGGAGGCAAGAACAAATGGAAAAGGCATTAAATAGGGTGGGAAACCCTAGGTTGGCTGCCATGGGCTGATTTGGGTTAGGCTTGGTTCATGGTGTGGGCCTATGGGCTATTAAGCCTAAGTCATTAATCATGACTTATGAAGTCATAAGCCATATTAGTCAAATCAACTCCAAATCCCTCCAAACAAGTTCCAATGACTTAACCCTCACTAAATTAGGTCTAACCAAGTTTACTTAACCTAACTAAGTGGTCTTAACCTAGGTCAGTCACTAGGTTAGTCTCCTAGTCAACACTAGTCAACCCTCATCCAAACAATTCAAAAGTAAATTCTAAAAATTCCTATAAATTCAAATAAATTATAATAAAATCAAATAACCCCAAAAATGTCTAAATACCCTAATCACATGGCTAGGCTCTAGGGTAGGCAGTCTCTACTGTTCACTAGCAAAACACCATAAATCACAAGTCATGAATTTAAATAGTTTAAAAATAAATTAAAAAACACTAAAAATCATAATATGAAATAAATACCATTAAATAATAATTATAATTACAAAATTTCAAAATTACCCTCTTCTACTAAACTGGGTGTTACAGAGAGAGAGGGGGAAGAGAGAGAGAGTTTTTTTGGGGGAATAAAAAATTCCCTCCCGTCGGTTCAATTTAAGTTAGGTTATAGTATTTAGCGACGGATTACCGACGGATATATCCGTCGGTAGGTAGTCGCTAAATACCAACTAGATTATCGACTGAACGTCCATCGCTACATAGACGCTAACTTAGCGCGCCATTTTTTTCCAGATTTTGCCGCCACAATGTGCGACATATTAGTAACGGACATGAATCCGTCGCTAATGTTTCGTCAATTTAGCGACGGATGTGCGACTCATTTTGACACAAAAAAACTAAAAAAATATCAATTGCTTTCTGACGGTAGTCAGTCACAAGGTAGTCGCGAGGCCGTCGCTATGGCCGACGGATAAGATCCGTCGCTAACCCTCCGTCGCCAATTTGCTATTTTTAGTAGTGATCCCTGAGATGAAGTCCATCATAATGTATTCCCACTTCCACTCGGGAATGGGTAACGGCTACAACAGACCAGCTGGCCTCTGGTGCTCCGCCTTGACCTGCTGGCAAACTAGGCATCTCGAAATGAAATGTGATACATCCCTCTTCATCCCGTGCCACCAAAGATGTTTCCGCAAGTCACGGTACATCTTGTTGGCACCAGGGTGAATAGAATATCTCGATCGGTGTGCCTCCTGCAAGACTGCCTCTATCAACTCTTTCTTCTGTACGCATAATCGTCTGCCATGCCTCAAGGATCCATCCTCTGCTATGGTAAAGTCATCTAGCAATCCAGCTAAAGCCTGGACTCGAAGTCTGCATAAGCTTTCATCTGTAGACTGTGCCTCCTTGATCTGCTCTATCAAACCTGACTGAATGTCAAGCGCCATCATCTGTATCACTGATCCTGGCCGAACTATCTCGATATCGAGCTTCTCAAGATCTTTCCGCAAATGCTGATCTATCATCAGATACCATGCCATCGGATGCCTGTTCAGTGCATCCGCCACCACATTTGCCTTTCCGGAGTGATACTGTAAATCGATGTCGAAGTCCTTCATCAACTCCAACCATCGTCTTTGCCTCATGTTCAGCTCTTTTTGCGTGAACACATACTTCAAGCTCTTATGGTCAGTAAAGATTTCCACACGCTCTCCATATAAGTAATGTTTCCATAACTTGAGTGCAAAGATCACCACAGCTAACTCTAGGTCATGGGTAGGATAGTTCCGCTCATGAGTTCGTAATTGCCTAGATGTATAAGCAATCACTTTCCCATGCTGCTGTAGGACACATCCTAGCCCCTTTCCCGAAGCATCGCTGTATATGGTGAAACCTCCAGACCCTGAAGGTAATGTCAGAACTGGAGCGGTCGTCAGCCTCCTCTTCAGCTCCTCAAATGCTGCCTAGCAGTCCTCTGACCAGATGTACTCTGCGTCCTTCCGCGTCAGCTTCGTCATGGGTTCAGCTATCCTAGCAAAGTCCTGGACGAACTTCCTATAATAGCCGACTAAACCCAGAAAGCTCTTGATCTCTGAAACTGACGTCGGAGCCTTCCATGTCTCAACGGCAGCAATCTTCCTGGGATCCACCGAGATCCTCTCTCCAGTAACTATATGACCGAGAAACTCCACTCGGTCAAAAAAGAACTCGCACTTCGACAATTTAGCAAACAACCTCTCTTGTCTCAGAATCCCCAAAACTGTCCGCAAGTGCTCTGCGTGCTCCTCCGGCGTCTTCGAGTATATCAGGATGTCGTCGATGAATACTACGACGAACTTATCCAGATACTGGTGAAATATCTTATTTATCAAATTCATAAAGACAGCTGGCGTATTTGTGAGACCAAATGACATCACCAAAAACTCGTACTGCCCGTACTTCGTATTGAACGCAGTCTTCTGGATGTCTGCAGCCCTAACTTTCACATGGTGGTAATCGGATCTCAAATCTATCCTGGAAAACACCTTCGCCCCACTCAACTGGTCGAACAAATCATCTATCATGGGCAGAGGATATTTGTTCTTAATGGTGATGGTATTCAACGCTCGGTAGTCAATGCACAACCGAACTGTACCATCCTTCTTAGGCACAAAGAGCACTGGCGCTCCCCATGAAGAAGCACTAGATCGAATGAAACACTTTTTTAATAGGTAATCAATCTGCTCCTTCATCTCTATGGCCTCCTTGGAGTTCACTATATAGCAAGCCCGGGATACTGGTGATGAACCCGGTACTAAATCTATAGTGAACTCCACATCTCTGTCAGACGGAAGTCCTGGAAGATCCTCTGGGAATACATCCATAAACTCCCTAATGATAGGGTGTGGCGGTGCTATCTCTCCAACTGTCGCATAACAGTTCGGCTCTAGGCTGATCTCCGGCCCTATCCTCCTGACACTGAATGGTGCCGTGCCTGGAGGACTGAACAGAATACTACCCTCATGACAGTCTATAGCTGCATGGGCATAGCTAAGCCAGTCCATCTCCAATATGATATCATACCCGGGGAGTGGCATCACAAAAAATCGTCCCCTAAACTCTCTCCCAGCTATAGTAATAGAGCATCTATAGATAGCTCTAATAGGCACTGGTCCGTCTCCCGTCATTACTCTACTCATCTCCTCGGTAGATATAGCTACTAAGTGGTGTTTATGTATAAACACTAATGACATGAAGCTATAGGATGCACCGGAATCAAACAAGCATAGAGCTAGAATAGTATGCAAACAAACATGACCTGTGATGACGTCAGCCAAATAATCGGACTCCGAAACCTGCTCCGGCTTCGGCTCAAGAGCTAGGCTATAAGTCTTTTCCTGGGGTCCTTTCTGCTGCTGCAGATGTTGTCCAAACCTCTGCTGCTGAGTCGGAAGCGGCGGTCCTCTAGATTGTGGTCCGGCACCTGGTACCCTCGCTACTTGGCACTCCCGAAGCTGGTGGGTGGCAGACCCGCAAGCTAAGCACTGCTTCAACCTCTTTCTGCAGACGGAGTAATCATGCCATGGTCTTCGACAAAATATAAACAGAGCTCCCTTTTGCGACTGAGGTCCCGGGGCTCTAATAGGTGGGGTTGGTGATATGATGTAGGGGGACGGTAAGTCTGCTGGTGTGGCATCGGTGCTCTCGACTGGAAAGCCTAACGCTTGGACGGTCCCTCGAGGTGTACAGAAGCCGGCCTCTTGCAAGACAGAAGACGCTCCTCTATGCTCCGGGCCAACTCTAGGCTCTGGTAGTAGTCATTCATACCGTTCTCCACTATAAGAATGCCAATGTCTGGAACTAGACCATGGTAAAACCTACGCGTCATCTCCTCTGGGTCTGCAACTAGACTAGGAGTGAAACGGCTCAAATGACTAAACTTCGCTGCATAGTCGTCAACAGAACGGTTTTCCTGCTGGATGTTCTGGAATCGTAGCCCCATGGCTACCCTAGCGGTGGTCGAGAAGAATTTCTTCTTGAACTGGGTCTTGAACTGATCCCAAGTGGCCTTTTCTCTCGCGAATAGCGGCTCATTCCTGAACCAAACTCCTGCCAAGTCTATCAGCAGAAATCCTGCTGCCTCGACCTGGAGGTCACTCGACAACCTAACTCCAATGAGCTTCCTCTCTACCAAGTCTAGCCAGTCATCTGCTACTACTATGCCCTCAGTCCCTAAGAACTCCTTGGGGTTCAGACCCATTAAGTCCTTGATTGCCCCTGCTCTCTGTCGTATCTCTACAGGTGGTGGGACCACGGTACACCCCTCAGAACGCTCCATGCTCTCACGGAGTAGGGTGGTCTGCTCCTGATAGGTCGTTAGGAACCCCTGGATCAGAGTGACCAGTTGGTTCCCGTCGAGTATGACGGAAGCCTGGGTAGGTATAGTGATGGTGGTGGTGGGAGTATCGGGTCCTGCTGGGACTGTGATGTGGAAGGTGGTGTAGGTATTTGGGTTAGTGGATTTATGGAATGGGGGAGTGTAGTAGGTGGAGGTACATCGATCAACCGACTGGATAGGGAGTGTGCCATTCTCAGGTGTAACATACTGGGATGAGCGGGTGAACACCATCTAAATAAATAAATAAAAAGGACGTATAAGGACTCTTTAAAGTAAACAATCATAAATAACAAGAAAATCCAATTTGTAACAACGAACATGTGATGCGTTTCCTATGTTACAATTCTAGTAATGCTCTAGATGTTCTAAGCGTCATTCCTAGTGTTGTCTAATTACCTTAAGTTTCTAATTGCAGACAAGCTTGGTACAATGACGTAACCAAACAATTTAGTCAGGACCTGCGTGGGTCACCACTAAAAATATGTCACGATCCGCTACCCAAATTGTTGGGCCGGCCGAGTCATGTCCAGTCTACGCTTGAGATAAAGCGTAGTAAGCTGTTCTAAAGATAACAAGATAAGACTAAAATGTGCTAACAGTTCTAGAAGTAATAAAGAGCCAGAAGTGATCCAAACACAAAAAGACATCTCATATAATAGTAAGTCCAAGTACAAGTCCAAAATGTAAAGCTGGATACAGGTCCAGACACGAAATACATAGTCTAACAGTATGACTACTCTCGGAACTCCGAGCAACTAAGCAAACTAGACGAGTTTCCTCGCAGGTACATCCTAGTAAGATAAGGCCTGGACCTCGACAGCAACTCTATAATAGGAATCGCAGAGCAACTCCTCCTCAGTAAGTATACCTACAACGTTATCCGGTCAGGACGGGAGCAAGTACTGATTCTAGCAAACTAAATATACGAAACATAAAATGAACAGGAATGTAATAAACTGGAATCATGGCACATCATAATCTATCATGGCAAGGACACATATGTCATAGAGACAGATGTATATGTAATTTTTAAAACTGTAGCAGGTACGTGATCGTCAATAGGTGTACAATGTGCAGAGGCACATAATGAAATGTACTTTCGTACAAGTGATACGGCGATAGATGTACATACGCACAAATCCACTTTGAGATAAAGGCCTACGGCGCAGTAATCATATAGAATGAAACTTTGCTCGGTAAATACATACGGAGAAGGGGGCATGATCACGTACTGTACTAACAGTTTTCCCATAACCCAGATTCTAATCATGTGAGAGATATATAAAGTCTGTTCTAAGCATGGTAGTGACTGAAAATAAATACAACATGTGAAGATTTAACTTGCGACCCCAAGGATCAGCATTTAACATGGTTGGAATCACAGTTCATTGTTGTAACAGTATGTAAAGTTTGTAGAGGTACTTGCCTTTAGCAAAGCAAAGCAGCGATAGATATGCTATAGATGCCTGGTGACTCGTCACTGTAGAAATAATACTTAAATTTAGTTTTTATACTAAGTTAAACACTAAGTCACTAGTTGTGCGATACGACTTTCTGACTGGACACCTAGCCAAATGGTGACTTTAGCATAGGTGACCAACATGGGGTGACACAATACCCAAACTAAATTTTTAGGGTCTTTATACTAGTACAGGGCGAGGTCCAATACTACAACAATTCAAAACGACACAAATCATTGCAAGTCGTAACTATTCAATAAATAAATCAAACTGTACACTATACTCCAACAATTTTTGAGATAGACAGATGGCTCAATTTTACATAAAATATAGTACCAAAATGATCTTTGTTAATTAAAGAAATTTATATTAATTTTTTTGGAATTTATAAACCTCCATAAATATTTATTAAAAATCAGCAAACATATGTATCCTGAAAATGAGTTCTATTTTCCTATTTTTATAAAATATCAAAATTACTTATTAAATGCTGGAAAAATTACAATAAATTAGCTAAATTAAAATAGTATTTAAATATAATTTTTTCTAGATTTTTACAGTACTTTAAATATATATAAAAATTCAAAAACTGCAAGTAATACTTTCTGGAAAATAATTATTTAATTATTTACTATTTTGTCCATGTATTCGAAATTGAACAGAAGTCCAAGTACTGGACCCAGAGCCATGAATCAAGTCCAATATGACTTGTACAGACTCTGAATGTATTAGACACAATTGGACCCAAAAACCCATGCTAGGCTTAGACATCAATTGGTCATAATCAATAAAATTACAGGAATTTAAATATAAATAATATATTTTAAAGTGATAAAATATACAAGTCACAAATTTATATAATAAAATAACTTGTAAAATTTTACATAATAATATTTAGCACTAAAATTTGTATTTGAAAATATATACATAAATATATATATATATATATATATATATATATATATATATATATATATATATATATATATATATATATATATATATATATATTTAATACAGTATGTATATATTTTTGTATATATAATAATATATATATACAAATACATATACATATATATACACATATATATAAATACATATATACATATATACATATATATAATAATAAAACTAAAACAAAACAAAACAAAAGAAAAGAAAAGGAAAAAGGGGGCTCGAACTCTGGTCAGGGCAAAGGGGTGTCAGGCCCGATCGGGTTGGCCAGGGGGTCAGCTCGAGTCTGTTATTAGGAAAAAGGGTTTGGGTTTTATTTATGTTAGAATTAGGTTAATGGGTTTTAACCCAATAGCATGATCTAAACCCGTTAACCCAATAGCCTAAATAACAGTTCGGCTCGTGTCCAGACTGTTCAGGACACGAGCAATGAAATCTGACCTAGTGTCGTGTGTCCGCGCCCAGCACGACACGCACGACACTGCTAACGTTTGTCCAACCCTACTGTTGGGTTTCCCGTGTCCAGACGAATTACATACGTGAGTTGGGGACACGCATGACACATTTTTGAAGATGTTACCTTCGTGTCCGACGAGCTGGGGGTTGTGGAGGGTGCTGGACGGCGATTAGGGCATCGTAGTCGTAGCGCTGGGGTGGCGCTGCACTCGCCTCGGCGTGGCGAACTCGTCGGTGGTGGTCGATGGCGGTGTAGGCAGCTGTCGAGGTGGCGCTTGGGGGGTCGCCGGAGTTAGGGTTTCGGTGAGGGAAAAGTGGGGTGGAGATGGGGCTGGGTGGTCGAAAATTAGACTAGTGTTAGGGTTTAGTCTGGGGGGGTATTTATTGGGGGAAAGAGGTCGGTGTTAAGGCTGGGGTCGGCCGAGAAAAACGGGGGAAAGTCGGTGGTCGTCGGGGCAGCTGGTCGAAGACGGGGGGGGGGGGGGTGACTCACAAATTACAGCAAGGTCTCCCAAATTTTGGGGTTTTGCAGAAGAGCCCCGCGCCTATCAGTTTGCAAACTATTATTTGCAAACCGAAATTAAACAATTCATATATTTACAAATCGACATTAAAACAAATTTAAATATTATAAAATGATATTAAAACAATTCAATTAATTACAAAATGATATATTTTGATTTTAAAAACTATTTAAAAATTCTAGAATTTTTTAATAATTATAATAAATCATTTTAAAGCTAAATAGGTCATTAACATCTAATTAACACCAATTAAACCAAATTTGAAAAATAGGGGCTGAGAGGGGGTGTCGGTGCGGTCGGGGGCGGGTGGTGGGATGGTCGGAGACGGGGGCGGATAACGGGGGTGGTCGCCGGGGTGGGGGGGTATGGCCGCCGGGGGAGGGAAGGGGTGGCGGAAGTAGCAGTCCGGAGGGGAGGGGAGGGTAGTTTATGAATAAAAAAAATTGGGTATCGTGTTAGAAATATAAGTTGAGATAGAGTATTAAGTTAGTATTTATAAAAGTTGAGGGTATCAAGTTGTAATTTGTATATCTTTTATAAATGACAAAGTTATATTTATAAAAAGACAATGCAGTATGAAAAAAAATTCAATGCAAAAATTATTGAGAAGCTACTTTTTCCCCAAGTTTCAAAACAACTTCACATTTTTATTTTCTAGATATTTTTTATTTATAATTAATGACGTGGAGATGAAAATATTGTCAAGTGCATTGTCTAAAACTAGACAACACATTTACAGTATCTTCTATCATTTTTGTTACATAAGCTTCGCATTTTACTTGACAATTATATTGGAGAAGGAATTTTAGATCAACTCTTTTCCATTAATATGTAACAACCACTTTTTTTACAAAGTCACAATAGAGTTGGAGATGGTCTAGCATCTTTAGCCCTATTGTGAGTTTGGAAAAAAAAATTGCCAAATAGGAATAACAAGTTTTTCTTCAATGAAAATGTCAAATAAGTTGTGAAGTTCGCATGGCATGATGGTAAAGATATCGTGAAGTTGATTATCTGGTTCTAGACAATGACTTTACCTTTACATAATCAATTATAAATAATAAAAAATTAAAAAAAGGAAGATGAGAAGAAGTTGCATTGGAAGCTTAAAAAAATAGTTTTATTTTGGAGATGACTTTTCTACCGCATTGTCTTTTGTATCATCTATGAAATATGTTGTCTTATGTCTCATGCCACGTAAGAATTACACCCCATGACAAGACAATAGGGTTTTAAATGCTCTTAGGACATATTTGGTAAACCATAAGTGTGATAAATTTTGGATTTATACTTTTAGTAATGGATTTCATATATGCATTACACTTTTAGTAATGGATTTCATATACGAATCCATATAGGGGATAAATGTGTTTCGTTGAGATATAGAAGTGAAAAGTGGAAGAGTTCACAAATGTATTTGGTTGAGATAAAAAAAAGTAAATGTTGGAAGTGGAAGAGTACACAAATATGTTTGGTTGATATATGAATGCAAAAACTAGGAAGTTAAAGAATATATTATAATAATAATAAATTATAATTAATTGACGTAACAATTTAATAAATTAAATATTTATTTTGATAAACTATGATTATTAATTGCTAACTATTTAAGAATTTAAAATTTATCAAATCAACTAAAATTTCATATTTAAACTATTAATTATTTTCTTTTTTTATTAGTTAGTTTAATAAATGATTATAAAAATGATGTGGAAATTAAATTTTTGATTAATTTGTAAGTAATTGGAGCCGATTCCAAAAATTAGTAAGTAATTAGTGTTACTTAAAGAAAATTAATAAACAATTTCTTTAAAGAAAAGTAATACAATATTAAATATTGAATAAAAAAAAGAATCCATTCTTCATCTGGCTACAAATTCCGGATGTGACCAGCAGCAAAATACCCTCCCCCTTTCCCGCAATAGGAACTGACAATCGGCACTAATGTCAGTTCCTACTCCAGTGCGTCCTCTCTAAACCAAACGGATAGTCGACACTAATGTCAGTTCCTACTCCATTGCCCCCCCCCCCCAAACCCAAACTCCCCTCCTCCCCCCCACCCCCACCCCCCCCCCCCCCCCCCCCAAAAAAAAACACGGTGGACTAGTCATTATTAATAGTAGAAATCGTGCACATGTGTTGTGCATTTCTTTTATCTGTATATTTTCTTCAATTTTTAAACGTAGACTTGCATAACAAATCCGGTGAACATTTACTGTACTTGAAAGTGTGTGATTATTAGTGATTAACAATTATGTTAGTGGAGAGGTTTATAATTTACATGTTTTAACTACTGTTAGTTTAAATATTTTTTGGTATATATAGAATTGGAGAAGAACATTTTTGGAATTTTTTTTTCAATAGAATCTAGAACTTTGTCTATTATATATAAGGAAAAAGGGGATATAAGGTTTATTACTGTACTTGAAAGTGTGTGATTATTAGTGATTAACAATTATGTTAGTGGAGAGGTTTATAATTTACATATTTTAACTACTGTTAGTTTAAATATTTTTTGGTATATATAGAATTAGAGAAGAACATTTTTGGAATTTTTTTTTCAAAAGAATCTAGAACTTTTGGAATATAAGCCATCCCACGTGGCTTCCATGTGGACCAATAAAAATATAGTGATGTCGAAGAGAAAATTTAAATAGATAGAAATAAAAGATCCCATAAAAGATTATATAAATAATAACTTACCATATCTCTGGAACTTTCCAAATATGTTTGCCTAGAAATTTAAATATATAGAAATACAAGATTCCATAATGTTAATGTTAATCTTAATATTAATGTTAATATTAATTTGAATGTTAATATTAATGTTAATATTAATGCTAATATTATTGTTAATATTAATTTTAATGTTAATGTTAATATTAACATTAATGTTAATATCAATATCAATATTAATATTAATGTTAATGTTAACATTAATATTAATTTTAATTTTAATATTAATATTAATGTTAATATTAATGTTAAAAAAATTTAGTTTTAATTTTAACATTAATTTTAATTTAATTTTAATGTTAATTTTAATTTGGAGGGACAAACACTACTAAGATAACCCCTATTAGCGACGTCCGAATACGTCGCTAAAAAAGGAAAATCCGTCGCTAATTTCTATTAGCGACGTATTTAGCGACGAAAATTGGATGTCGCGTATATGCTTGTCGCAGATTACAATTTCGTCGCAATTCGTCGCTAGTTGCGACGTCAGGTTTGTGTCGCTAGACGTCGCAACATTAACGACAGATAGCGACGTCATCATACGTCGCCACTATAGCGACGTAGGGCGACAACTTAGCGACGCCGTCAACTTTATATATGATGACATGGCATGGCAGCCACGTCAGCATTTTAGCGACGCCGAGCGACAACTTTAGCGACGTCAGCTCTCAGGTGGTCATATGCAACGTCAGTAATATAGCGACGTATAGCGACGTTACGTCACTATTTGGCGACGTATAGCGACGTGTTCTCTACGTCGCAAAACGTCGCAGAACGTTGCTATACGTCGCAGATGTTATAAAAAAAAGTAAAAAAATTTGGTATTTTTGTTATGCTGTGTGTTTGTGTTCACATTCACTGTAAACACAGACACACATCATCACAAAAATACACATTATATTTTTTTAAAATTTGGGCAGCACCTCTTTTGTATATCAGATCATCGCTTATAACCCAGCGTAGGTATATTTGTCATCTCCATCGCATATATCATCACAATTAACAGTCTCCCATCATAACAGTCTATAACTAATAGATCAATAACAGTCTCCCATCATAACAGTCTACAAATAAATATCATACATGTACTCAATAAAAATACCAACAAATTAAATATCACCAACATACATGTCCAACAAACATACATGTCCAACAGAGTCAAATAATATTCAAAATCAGTGTACAAAACGGTGAATGGGCCCATAGGGCCAATAAATACGAAGATGATAAAAAAATCTACTGGATCACTGAGGACCCCTGCCGTGCATCTGGGATAGCATGTACTCATACTGCTCCTGTGTGAGCTGCATCGAAGGGGCAGTAGGAGGCAGTGCAATGTCTGGAGTCGGCGCCGTCGATGGACCAGGAGGACGTATCTGCTCCAGCTCTCGCTGTCGCTCACCATAAACAGCAAGGGTACTCACCACCCTCTCAGTACTCGCCTCAAGCGAAGCCGATACATGAGTGAGTGAGGCAGACATGCTCCTCTGCGATCCCTCCAGCTCGACCTGTCTACGCTCTGTGCGCTGCATAGACTCGGTGAGCATGTGCAAGCTGGCAGCTGTAGCCTGCTGCAGACTCATCAGCTCATGTATACTGCGCTCGACCGCTTCAAATCGTCCGGTGACGATCGGAGGGTCGGATCGTCGCTCGACCGCATCAGAAATCTGCTGCTGCAACTCGCGACGCAGCTCCTCGATCTGACGACGAATATCCTGAGCTCGTGACGACGCCTGCAAAGCCGGAGACTACGCACTTAAGAGGGGGCCCGGGATGACTCCGAAGCCAAATACGTGTCGTAGGATCCCGTACCGTAGTACGTACCCTTCTGAAGACCGCCAACGGCGGTCATCCAGAGCTCGTGCGGCGATGGAGCTGTAGGCGGCTGGGAGGAAGTACCAGCCCCTCCCTCTGTTGGCGCACTAGCAGCAGCAGCCGCCTCCTCCTGTAGCCGAACAAACTCGGCCTAGAACATGTTTGCTAACGTGTAAGTGTTTGCTAAAGTCTATATTGATATCTATTTTCCTATTTTCAAAATTATAGTAAATTAATATAAAGAATAGAACGTACATATGCCTGCGTCGCCCTCTCGTCAATGAACTCCCCAGCCCTCCGATGGGTGACCAGGAAGACGGTCACCATGTTCGGGTCCTCACCCTTTTTACCTGTTAAAATATATTATTTATTATTAGTATTAAACATTCTATCGAACTATATATAAATTAATATCCATCATAGGAAACGTACCAGACGACAAAAATGCTCCGTCATCGAAATAGAGCCACCACACCACTTACCGGCGCTCGATCGTGCCACCTTGGCCTTGTCAGACCGCTCCTGGTACTTGGGCTCGCTGAATCTAGCCTTCATCGTAGTCCACTGCTCTGGCGTGATCCAACCATGGATCGGCTGTCCGGAACGATCACGAGACTTCTGGTCGTGGATCGCATCACGGATGAGCTTGGCTGCGACGGCAGAAAATTGGCCCTCGATCTTCGCTGTCCGGTATGGTGGATAGAAATAGGTCATCTACAATAAGTAAAATAGAAAAGTTGTATAATATACACAAATGATTATTAAAATTTAAAAATAAACAAATTTTTTACCTTGAAGTGGGCGAAACAAAAGACATTCCTATCTGCGGGAGCATCTGAGTAGTTAATCCAAGGCCCACCATAGTTCTGCCTCAGAAATACCTCCAGCTGTCTCTGTACTGCAGAAGGCCGATATCTATACAATAATAATTTTCATGAATATATATGTACATATAATCATTTGAGAAATATATATTAATTAATTAACTTACTTCATAGGCTCGTCCGTCCAAATCTCCATACGCGTCTCGCCCGGGGGAATGCATGGAGGCTCGCTCTCACCTCCTGCCTGGGCAGGATCAGTCTGATCGTCGTCCTCCATATGCTCGGCATCGGCTTGTCACGCCCCAGAACCAGAATACTGGAGAGCGGAGGCAGACATAGCCAGCTACGTATAACGGAATGGGATCCACCCCGCTATACGGTCACGGCTGTCTAGATATGTGAGGGTTTCACTATAATCCATCAGTCTCTTAGGGTCATAAAATAGCCTATTGTCTCAATCTCAACCAACTAATAATAATCACAAGATATCAGATATCCAAATATACAATTGTAAGGCGTCACAAACATTACATATTCAGATGATCATGAAGCTAGTCGTTACAAAATATGAGGACTAGCAAGAGTTCAGTCATACATGATCAACCCCCGGGGCTTGTCAATCATGTTACAGCCCGTAGGCAGACAGTAAGTAAGTACAATCGAGCTAACACTTGCTCGTCGGCTAAACGCCTCAAAAGAATAATTTACAATATTACAGTGGGAGAACAAAAGAAATCCACTCGATGCCCTGGTTACGTCTGGTGACCACCATCGGGCTGGAAAGCAGGGAGATCCTTTGGTGCTGCTCCGGTATCTGGCCATACAAAACCAGCTGGGTCAGACCCTAGAAAGAGCAAGTGCCACAAAGGAGGCTTCACTTAAGAACTAAAACCAACAAATCATTAGCATTCAACATGTAAGAAAACAACAATAAATAGCACAGATTGAGGTTTGTGCACTACCAATGCACTTATCCCAATCAGAGAACATAATTGACATAAAAGACTGGAGAATCATGATAAATAAAACATAGCTGGACAATATATGAAGAGAAAACGAAGGTACTATTCCGGAAGCCAGGTTACAATCCTTAAACCAAACAAGGACCGAGATTGTAACCCTTTGCCTGAACAGAACTTAGTCTCTGATCATTTATTGCTAAAGGTGACAATCATTAAGGTAAAAAGGAGAGAGTACAATGATAAAAGTGACAATGAAGAGTACAATACGCTAGAGTGACAATAGAGTACAATCATTATAGTGACAATCTGGAGTGACAATCATTCAATCATTCTGGTACAATCTTGCAATCAATCACTTCTAGACAATACTATACTGGACTAGACTCCATCCAATCAATCACGGCCAATCATTGCCTACGGCTTTCTATATTAACTAACTAGGGTTATCACAATCCTAGTTACTAGCAAGATGCAATGAGATGCTCCAAGTAGTCACAGGCCCTGCAGCTATCCAGGTTATCCAGGCAATCATTATAGTGACAAGTTAGAGAGTTCAATCATTTTAAGTGACAATCAAGAGTTCTCCACATGACAGTGGGCTGGAAATGTGCCCTACTCGTCGGCAGGCTATAAGTCCAAACATTTGCGGCCGGGATAACGGGATCGCCTGTAACTGGGGAACATCTCTTCATGTCTAATGAATTATACTAGTCATTAACCTTAGTCCATTTCAGTAGGTACTCCTGACCGTGGTACTCAGGAGTCCCCTCCTAGTCATGATGCAAGACAGGACTGAATTATTTGTACAAGCACAATCGTCTACGGTGTCCAGGTTACTTATACAAGTCATGTCATGTCAGGTAGCCGTCGCAACAGCTATTCGAGATAATCATGTCAGGTTATCATGTCAAGTGTACTAGTCAGGAGTGCGCCACGACGGGCCACTATCAGGTCATGTCAGGTTACTTGTCAGGAGTGCACCACTACGGGTCACTGTTAGGTCGTGCTCCATTATCAATTCCAAACATATCAAATGAATTCATGATTTTCAAGTTCAGGACAAAAGGCGTAAGGATATAAAATGAACGTAAAAATATACAATAAGGAGTTACAAAACATGGGCAATAATGATAAATAATAGTACACAGGGCTATTGGAAAGTCATACAGCTCAGGCATATGCGGCAGGAAAGGAGGGGGCACATGCGGCTCAAATAGGAGCCCATGCGGCACAGGAGAGAGGTGAGCATATGCGGCTAGGTTTAATCGGGGTCATGTGGCCCGGACTCAGAAGCCCATGCGGCCAGATCTGGGGGGGGGTTCTCATGCAGCTCGAGGATCAGGGCCTATGTGGCTCGGGGATCCAGACAGTCCTGCGACTGAGAGGACTCGAGTCCTCATGCGGCAGCAAGTGACTGGGGTCTATGCGGCTAGGAGAGCAATGCCTATGCGGCACAACTGAGTTGAGTCCCATGCGGCCAGGGTAGTAGGACTCATGCGGCTGGACGGACGGAGTCCCATGCGGCTCGCGGAACTAGCAGGCCTTATGCGGCTCGAGAGAGTTCAGAACTTATGCGGCTGGGAATTGAGCGAGTTATGCGGCTAAGTGAGTCCGACTCTCATGCGGCTCAAGAACTTCCAGTCGTGCGGCTGGATAGAACACTTGTCGCATGAATATTCATGCGGTCAAGTCAAGCACTGTTTATCTTCTCCAAAATTTCAGAGAAGAAGAACACCATGAGAGCCAAGTCCTCAAGCTCCATAACTCCATCATCCGGAGCCTAAATCCGAACTTCCATAGGTCAAAATGGGGTAGAACGAAATTCTCTACAACATGGAACCATCAAAACTCAGAAATAACAAGATTAAGTAGATCAAAATCCAAGAAATTCTGAAAATAAAATAAACTTAGATCTACAAGAATCTAGCCATGGAAAGTAAAAATGCCCAGTACTAAAGTGCTTTAGAATGTAGTAAGGAAGAGAATGAAGTAATAAAATTGGAGTTCCTTCATGAAGCAAGATGCACTTGCCTAGACCTCTCTCTCCTCTCTCTGGTAGGTAAGGAAGTAAATGAGGAAGAAAAAGATGAGTAATGAAGAGAGAGAATGAAGAAATGGCAATAAATACTATGGGTGGTGGTAGGTAGGGGGTTCATCCATGGTTCATAATGAACCAAAATAATCCCAACCGAACCAAGCCAACCCGGGCCAAGAATAAACCAAGCCAAGCCATGAAGAAAACTAAACAAGGAATCATGCAATACAGAATATAATACGTACACGTATTCCAGAAATACGTAATACAAACCACAGGCATTACACGGCTCCCCCCATGGAGCCGTCGGCAGGAGGAATGCTAGACGGGGGATCAGGGATACTGGACGTGGGATCAGGAAGGCTAGACGACGAGGGAGGAGTCGCCAACCTGCTGGAACTACCCTGTCCCGGTAATGGACCGGGAACAGAACGGTACAATGGCGTACTCGGAGATGAGGATGAGGGTACGGAATCTCCATCCCCAGCCCGAGGTTGACGGGACTGCCTAATATAAAATCTTCCGCGTCGTCCAGATGGTCTAGTCATACCTGATAATAACATATGACAATAAAACAAAAAAACATATTTATATGATAGATATCACAGATTTTTGAAAAATATCATAGTCACAGATAAAAGTGTCAATAAAGTGTCACTGAAGTGTCACAGATTTATATGATAGAAGTGTCACTAAAGTGTCAAATATGATGATAAAACAAACGTACAGATTTAATCCTCTTTTGAAAATTCATCTAGTTCGTTTAGCTCATCTACTTCTTCTTCTTCTTCTTCTTCTTCTTCTTCTTCTTCTTCTTCTTCTTCTTCTTCTTCTTCTTCTTCTTCTTCTTCTTCTTCCTCTACATCTTCACTTTCATCTGCATCTTCCTCTTCAGATAATTCTACTTCTTCTACACAATTAGATGTGTAATGAGGAACTTCCGTCATGTCCACTTCTATAATATTTGTTACAAGAGGTAGTTCATCCTCTTGATAAGCTATATCGTCAACCTCAAAGGTATTTCTAGCTTTGGTCTTGCATACTGCCCACCAGTCTGACCTTGTTGTTCCCCGTTTAGGATAACTTGTGAAGTACACGAGCTGAGCCTGACTTGATAGGACAAATGGTTCATAGACTTGATATCGACGCCGATTGTTTATATCAACAAGACCGTGCTTGGCTACTTTCCAACCTTGACCTTCAATCGGATCGAACCAATCACACCTGAATAACACAATCTTAGCAGGCTCTATTCCATAACTATATGTCAGCTCCGCGATCTCCCGTAGCACGCCATAGAAATCGTTGCCCGTATCAACATCTTTGTAGTTCGAAGATCTGATACACAAACAGCTGTTTTTGGTGGAGTCGAGATCCACAAAGTTGTCTCTGATCGAGCAAGTTGTTGACTTGAACCTAAACCTATTAACACAGTAGCTTGGCCATATTTTTGCAGCATAAATTGGTCCCTTGGCTAGCGTTCTAATAGACTCATTCTCAAGACTTGCGTATGGACGATCGACCTAAATACCACGAAAGAAGCAATTAAGCTCATTCTCAATCAAGTGCATATAAAGAAAGGTAATTACAAAGTTCTCAAGTCTTATATATGCACTCAACCATGATGGAAAATAATACCTCATTTCTTGTTCTAGTTTTTCTTCTGTTATGTGTGGCCTACCCGACCTCACATCATCATTAAATATGCTGAAAACAACATCGTTCAATTAATATAATAGTATAATAATCAACACTATTAAAATAATGTAGACGTATTAATTACTTACCCCTCTCGTTTCTCTACTTCTTCCTCGTCGCAGTTGAGTAATACATACACCTGAGCAGCCCTTATCTCATCATCGTTCAGATATCTCTTCTTCATTTTACCCGATGGCTTTCCTGGAGCATTGAATACCTTCAGTATTGTATCATTACTTTCATGATCTCCGTCGTCGTTTCTGGAAGCTCTCGTTCTATTAGTTGCAACATAAGGCTTGAAATACATCGAACAAAAGTTTGTAATCTCCTCGAGAACATAGGCTTCACAAATAGAACACTCGACCCGTGCCTTATTTTTCACCTTTCTTTTTAGGTGATTCAAATATCGCTCGAACGGGTACATCCATCGATATTCGACGGGTCTACCAACACGTGCCTCATAGGATAGATGAATCGGCAAATGCTCCATAGAGTCGAAGAATCCAGGAGCAAACACCCTCTCTAGCTTGCACAGTGTTACCGCAATGTCCTTCTCTTGCTTTTCTAGACGATCAACGAGCAATTTCTTAGAACAAAGATCCCTGAAGAATATGCTAAGCTCCGTCAATGGATCCCAAACTGCCTGCGGTAAAAATTTCTGAAATACAATCGGAATTAACCTCTCCATGAATACGTGACAGTCGTGGCTCTTCATACCCGTTAATTTGTTTTCCTTCGGATCGACACATCTTCTCAGATTTGACACATATCCGTCTGGAAATTTTAGGCCCTGGATCCACCGACAAAGTCTCACTTTATCCTCCTTGTCCAGCGAGAAAATTGACTTCGGCAGGAACTGTTTTCCATTCTGCTCTATCAAATGCAACGCAGGGTGTTTGCATATTTCTTCTAAGTCCAACCTGGCCTTGGGATTGTCTTTCATTTTTTCCTTTACGTCCATCACAGTATTAATTATGTTATCAAACACATTCTTCTCAATATGCATGACATCAAGATTATGTCTGATCAGATTGGTACTCCAGTATGGCAGATCCCAGAATATGCTCCTCTTTGTCCAGTTATGATCTCTACCAAATCCATCGCACTTGTACCCAGTTGTAGGATCTTCGATAGCACTTGGAAAATCTCTAACCTTCTTCCATATCGTGGCTCCGTACCACCTTGGCGGTGGATCACCCTTCTCTACAACGCCGGCACGGAATGCATTCTTGTTCCTTCTGAACGGATGATCTTTCGGCAGAAATTGCCGATGAAAATCAAAGAAGCACGGTTTTCCTCCTTGTTTCAAGTGGAAAGCCTTACTACGGTCCATGCAATACGGATATGAGAGACGGCCATGAGTGCTCCATCCAGATAACATTTCATAGGCCGAAAAGTCGTTGATGGTCCACATAAGTGTTGCCTTCATCTGAAAATTCTGCTTTCTGGAAACATCATACGTGTTAGCGCCTACTTTCCATAACTGATTCAACTCATCTATCAAAGGCTGTAAGTACACATCAATGTTCCTCTTGGGATTGTTCGGACCAGGAATTATAACGGTTAGAAATATGTACTGAGTCTTCATGCACATCCAAGGCGGTAGGTTATACGGAGTGACAATCACAGGCCAGCACGAATACTGGAATCTCGAAAGACCAAAAGGAGTAAAACTGTCAGAAGATAGCCCCAACCTGACATTACGCGGATCTGAAGCAAAATCAGGATACACTCGATCAAAGTGCTTTCACGCTTCTCCATCGGATGGTGATCCAACACTCCTTCAATCTGTTCTCGCATGTGCCAACTCATATTTTCGGCCGTCTCTTCCACCATAAATAATCTTTGCAACCGCGGCGTTAAAGGCAAGTAGTGCATTGAATCGGTCGGTCTTCTTGCACCGGTAGACCTTCCTGTACTAGTTGTCTTATAGAGATCAGTACCACAAAATCTGTACACATCTGCGTCCTTGTCGTCTTTGTAGTACAACATGCACCCATTGCGACAAGAATCGATTTTTTCGTATCCCATCCAGAGCGATCTCACCATCCTCTTAGACCGGTAGAAGTCTTTAGGCAACTTAGCACCCGCCGACAAGATCTCTATAATCAACTCCAACACTCGGTTGTAGCATTCTTGTGACATGTTAAAATCTGACTTAATGCTCAACAGTCTTGTAACCACCTCCAACGGTGAATGATCCTCACAAGCAGGATACAATGGAGTCCTTGTATTCTCCAGCAACTCCATGAACTGTTCAGCATCGACGTTCGGTGCCTCCTCAGGTGCATCATGAACGAAACTAGGCCCCGCAGCGTCGAAAATCATGTTCATGCACCCGTCGTCGTATGTATGATTATCTGAAACAAAATTAGGTCCCGCATGCATATACGGCTCAATATAAGGCTTCGGCTCTGATGCTAAAGACACAAGTTTTTCGTGTGCGGTCCACTGATAGTAATTAGGCGTGAAATCTCTCGAGTACAAATGATATGTCACTTCTACTTCTGGATAATATTTCACGTTATGACATTTTACACACGGACACTTAATTTTGGTGCCGTCCATGTACTGAGGGAATGCCTTAGCAAACTGCAGGAACTGATCTACTCCCGCTATGTATTCATCCCGCACACCACACATATCATCAGGACGACGATTGTACATCCATGAACGATTCCGCAAGTAGTAATTCATATCCATTTGGAAATAATTCTGCAAAGATGGACACACATTATCCAATAGGCACAAATTCGTATATTATGTCTTATTATGGGACACACATTAGTAGCAGACAGTTACTAATAACAATGATATGCAATCTAGGTCAAACTAGGTTGTACTAAGTCAAATAAAGTCAAACAAGGTAAAGCTAAGTCAAACAAGGTCAAAGTAGGTCAAGGGTTGACCTATAGTTGACTTTGTCAACTCTTAGTCCAATCTAGGTCAGATGTTGACTCTACTTTGACTTTCAGTCAAAATAGTCAACATTGGTCAAACAAGGTCAAATCTAAGTCAAATATCCTATTTCTAGTCATTACCTACCAAGGTACCCTTTACCTTATCGCTATTGGTATCCCAATACCAATACCTTAAGTTGGTATCCTTTACCTTATCGCTATTGGTACCCTTTACCTTATCGCTATTGGTATCCCAATACCAATACCGCGGTAACATGGTTGGTACATTAAGGATCTTTGACAAGATGACATGTTGCGAAAATATATATCCTTATATATAGTTCTCCTACGAATTTTCTTTAACATTACGTAGGAGAACTATACGGATATATCTGTTCACAACATGTCACCTCCTCAAATACCCTTAATGTGACAACCAAGTCACCCTCTCAGTCATATCCCTGAGCTACGATGCAGCTGCAGGCATTTAACATATCACGGTTTATAAAAATAACTAATAAATCTCTATCCTAACTAATAAATTAATATCCTACTTTAACATCTAATAACTCTCATATTCCTGCAGCTACGATGCAGTTGCAGGCAGTTCCTTCTAACATAAACTAATATCCTAATCTAAACTAACCCTTTAACTAAAAATAATATCTAAACAATGCTAATCATGAACTGTACACTACTACCTAATGTTGACGGTATATAGGGCTGCAAATGAGCCAAGCCGTTCGCGAGCTGCTCGAAGCTTGGCTCGATAAAAGCTTGTTTGAGCTCGGTTCTTTTAGTAAACAAGCTGAGCTCAAGCTTCATTTTTGAGCTCGTTTAATAAACGAGCCAAGCTCAAGCTTAGAAGTACTCGGCTCGTTTGAGCTCGCAAGCTGGCTCGTTTATGAGCTTGCGAGTTGGCTCATTTAGAAGCTCGTTTAGGAGCTCGTTTAGGGGCTTGTTTAGAAGCTCATTTGTTCTTTGTTGAATTCTAATTTTATATATGTTTGCATAACAATATGGTTGTGTGCATTATATATTTATATATCCTTAATAATTGTTCTTAAGAAACTTTTTTAATTAAATTTTTATAAATAAATTGTTAACATTATAAGTACTTGAATTCAAACCTAACTAGCTTGAAATCGAGCTCGTACTAGCTTGAAATCGAGCTCGTTAAGTTTGAAATCAAGCCTAATGATCTTGAAATAAAGTTGAGCGAGCTTGAAATCTAACTTAACATGCTTGATTTTGAGCTTATCAAGCTTGATTGAATCAAGCTTGCTTATCAAGCCAAGGCCGAGCTCAAACCAAGCCAAGCTCAAGCTTAATATAAACAAGCTCGAGCCAAGCTCAAGCTCTAAAATAAAAAACTTACCAAGCTCGAGCTCGGGCTCGAGCTCGATTAATTCTAGTCAAGCCAAGCTCAAGCTTACAAGAGCTTGGCTCGACTTGGCTCGTTTGCAGCCCTAACGGTATATATCGTCAACATTTCAGATTCTTAAAATGAATTTCAAATAGATTTTTGATTGTATATATATGTGTATTTGTGTGTATATACATTGTATACATATATATATTTATATATATATTTGTGTGTGTATGTAAGTGTGTGAGTATATATATACATGTATATATGTAGATATGTGTATTTATATATATAGGTATATATGTATGTATTGTGTGTGTGCGTCCTGTGTCATGTGTCCTGTGTCCTGTGTCACAAAGTCGTGTCCGAAATAGGGTTAGGCTCCTGTCCCCTGCCCCCCTCCCCCTACCCCTGCACCCACCTACCCCTGCCCCCTCCTCCTACCCCTGCACCCACCCACCCCTGCCCCCCTTCCCCCTACCCCCCTCGACAAGAAGACCCCCCCTCCCCTGCCCCCCTAGACAGCAAGACCCCCCTCCCCCTACCCCTGCACCCACCCAACCCTGCCCCCACCCCAACCCTGTCCCCATCGACAACAAGACCCCCCACCCCCGGGTACCCATACCCCTCCCTCCACCCGTCGACAGTAAGATCCCCCCACCCCCCTGCACCCACCTCCATCCCTCCCTCTCCTCCTCGACAGCAAGACCACCCCAGCTAGGGTTAGGGTTCTCGTGTTCGTGTCTATGTCTAGATAGCTAGGGCTAGGGTTAGGGTTTACCTGAGGAGGGTTGCTTCGTCGGAGGATGGAGGCGGCGAGGAGGGTGGCTTCGTCGGAGGAGGAAGGCGGTGAGGAAGGAGACTTCGTCGGAGGAGGGAGGCTGGTCGCCGGAGGGAGGGGTCACGGGCGAGCGGGGTCGCCGGGGGGAGAAGGGGAGGGTGTCGCCGGAGGGAGGGGTCGCCGGAGGGGAGGGTTCGCCGGGGGGAGAGGGGGATCGAGCGGGAAGAAAATTTTGGTGAAAATTTGTGATTTCGATCGGGCCAGTTGCCCTATATGAAATAATTCAGCGACGTATAAAATATACGTCGCAATACAGCGACGTAATAAATATGTACGTCGCAAAACGTCGCCATGCAGCGACGTAATAAACACTAGGTTGCTGAACGTCGCTACTCAGCGACGTTCAGCGACGTTCAGCGACGTGTAACACTAGGAGTCGCTATAGGCAATTATCAGCGATTGCTTTTTCTGCCGTCGCTAATATACGTCGCTATTCTAGCAGATTTTAGTAGTGAAATGGCATTATTCCTGTTTAAATTTCTAGGCAAACATATTTGGTAAGTTCCAAAGATATGGTAAGTTATTATTTATTAATTTTTTTTTGCGATCTTTTATTTCTATCTATTTAAAAAATTTCTTACAAGTCACTATATTTTTATTGATCCACATGGAAGTCACGTGGGATGGCTCATATTAGAGTACGAGTCTATGGCCCATATTCTATTTTTCCTATATATAATTATATATAAGATAAAATATCTTTTATTCTAGTTTTACATAAAATTTAATTTCTATTACTAAAACATTAGTTATGTGTTATTATATTAACGAATCAGTTTACCATTTACCACTTACATGTGGTAAGTTGGGTCCACTGAGTAATTTTCCAATGGAAGGGGAGGTGACAGCACAGACAGGGAGGAATTCAGCTGCATGTTGATCCGATTGGACTTTCTTTCTTTATAAGCGCAAAGTCCACATGCTGGTCATTAATTGTCAAAGCTTAATTTGCCTTGCCATCTCATATATCGGAAAGTTGATTAAATAATGAGCAGCCAACTATCAACAAACTCCAAACCCTTGTTAGCAATCATCCGAATTAAAATTCATACTTAATATTTTTTTTCTATATTTCAGAAAGGTATAGTACCTGCATACTTTATTAAAAAAAATTATCCAAAAAACGTGATGAGAACAAGTTTAATTAATTAAATTTTAAACATCTGAAGTTTATAAACCCAATATTTCTATTTGACGAATGTATATGTGATCGATTTTTTTAACGTATTTTATTTGTACTGAATTTTTTTTGTTTGTCGAATTGCTAACAAAGTTCCAAAGAATCCAAACCCATTCTTAAGTTCTTGTTGTTGTTGTTGTTTTTTTCCTTTTGAGTTTGTTTATTGGAGTTTTTTATTTTCCCTCCTTGGAAAGCGGCTCAAAAGACTACTTACTACCAACAGTTTTTTAAATTTTATTTAAAAAGTTATAATTTTGGGATAACTTTTGGTAAAAATCTAATACTTGCGGTTAAAACTTACTTATTGTTTGAAGGGAAACTAGAATTGTAGAATAGTATCTTTTTTATTATCATATCATCATATGGCAAGGGCCATATATATAGGTATAAAGGGACAACCCAAGGGTCATGAGTTACATAACCCAAGGGTCATGAGTTACATGATCCTAAGGGTCATGTGTAACTCATGACATAATGGGTGAATAGGTAAGGGTTTCATAACACTCCCCCTTATTCATCCATTTCCTTGGATCCACTTATGAAATACTTCAGGATTCAATAAGCTAATGGGGTGGATACTGCTGGATCCAGAGTAAACTTAGTTTGCCTCATTAAAACCTTGGCTGTGGAAAACCCAGTGGGAAAAACCATCAGTCCTAAGGAAAAAGAGTACAATCCTATAGTTTTACTCCCCCTGATCTATACAAGCTTCAGGCTTGCAGGTCTTTTAGTTGCCTCATCCCTATTCCTCTTACAAGCTTTACAAAAGTACATCGTGGCAGTGTTTTGGTAAACAAATCTGCTAAGTTATTACAAGATTGAATTTGTTGTACTTTGACTTGTCCCTTCTCTTGAAGGTCGTGCGTCCAGAAGAATTTGGGGGATATGTGCTTCGTCTTGTCACTCTTCATGTATCCTTTCTGAAGTTGAGTTACGCATGCTGCATTATCTTCAAAAAGGGTAGTAGGCTCAAGTTCACCAGTCTTCAGGCCAGTAGATGCCAAAATGTGCTGAATGACGGAGCGAAGCCAAACACACTCCTTGCTTGTTTCATGGATTGCTAGGAGTTCAGAATGGTTGGATGAGATAGCCACACTGGTCTGTTTGACGGACCTCCAGGAGATAGCCGTACCACCGAAAGTAAACACAAATTCAGTTTGTGATTTCTCTGTGTGGGGATCTGATCTATAACCTGCATCTGAATAACCAAGTAAAGTGGAAGACCCACTATTCGGGTAATATAGTCCTAGGTCTATAGACCCTTGGAGGTAGCACAGAAGATGCTTCACTCCATTCCAGTGGCGCTTTGTGGGCGCTGCACTGTATCTGGCTAATAAGTTAACTGAAAACGCTATATCAGGACGCGTACAGTTAGCCAGATAGAGTAGTGCCCCAATGGCACTTAGGTAAGGTACTTCAGGACCTAATGATTCCTCCCCCTCTTCCAGTGGACGAAAAGGGTCCTTTTTTACGTCCAATGATCGAATGACCATTGGTGTACTAAGGGGATGGCATTTATCCATGTGGAATTGTTTAAGTAATCTTCGTGTATATGTAGATTGGTGTAACAGGATACCACCCTTTAGGTGTTCGATCTGTAAGCCAAGACAATACTTTGTTTTGCCTAGGTCTTTCATTTCAAAAGTTGTCTTAAGGCTTTCAGATATCTCAGTGATCTCTGCAGGAGATCCAATGAGATTTAAGTCGTCGACATAAACGGCGACTATAACAAATCCTGTTCCCGATCTTTTTATAAAGATACACGGACAGACTTTATCATTAGTAAATCCTTGCGTAGCAAGAAACTCACTTAGTCTATTATACCACATTTTTTCTGATTGTTTAAGACCGTACAATGATCTTTGTAACCTTACAGAATAGGTGTCCCGAGGTCTATCTGTTTTCTCTGGTGAAATTTTATATCCTTCAGGGAGTTTCATATAGATATCTTTATCTATATTGCCATAAAGATATGCAGTCACAACGTCCATGAGCTGCATTTCTAGGCTTTTCAGAGAAGAGAGGCTGATCAGGAATTTGAAGGTATTTCCATCCATAACCGGAGAATATGTTTCTTCATAATCTATTCCCGGTTTCTGGGAGAAACCTTGCGCTACAAGGCGTGCTTTGTAGCGCACAACTATGTTGTGTTCATTTCTTTTTCTTATGAAGATCCATTTATATCCCACAGGTTTTACACCTTCAGGTGTTTGGACTACTGGTCCAAAGACTTCGCGTTTCAAGAGTGAGTCCAGCTCTACTCCTATTGCCTCGTTCCACTTTGGCCAATCGCCTCTGCGTTTACATTCTGCTAGAGACCGTGGATCGATGTCATCGTCATTTTCAGTGACGTGAACGGCAATATTGAACGAAAAATTGTCGTCGACGACTGTGCTTTTTCTGTTCAGTACCTCTCCAGTACGTACATAATTTAATGATATTTCTCCTATTTGTTCCTCTTCAGGGGAAACTAGGAGGGGAGAGGTAGCTGATCTGAGCTCAGCATCCTGTGTTGGGATCTTCTTAATTTCTCCAGGGTTTTTTCTTTTACGAGGGACTTTGTCTCTCGAACCTGGTGGGCGTCCTCTTTTTAATTGAGGTACTGCCATTTCTGCTGCCGGCGGATTGCATCCATCTTTAGGGATGTCAATCCTAGCTGGCGTGTTGGCAGCAGGGACGTGTGATTTGACAATCTTCTGGTTGTCAGTAAATGTATCCGGAAGTAGATGTACAGTGTTCTGAAGATGTAATATCTTCAGGATCTCATCTTCACATTGACTTGTACGCGGATCAAAATGAGACAAAGTTTTTGTGTCCCAAGAAATTGTCTTAGAAGCTTCTGGCTTCTTAGACTGTGTGCCCAGTTTAGGAAATAATCCTTCATCAAACTCACAGTCATCAAGACGTGCCTTAAATACGTCACCCGTCAGGGGTTCTAGGTATCTAATTATAGAGGGTGAGTCAAACCCAACATAGATACCTAATCGACGTTGTGGACCCATTTTGGTCCTCTGTGGGGGAGCTATGGGGACGTAAACAGCACAACCAAAAACTCTCAAATGTGAGATATTTGGAGGTGAACCATAAGCGAGCTGCATCGGAGATAGAATATGACCTCCAGAAGGCCGTATTCTAATAAGTGATGCGGCATGCAATATAGCATGACCCCAAGCTTCCACAGTCAACTGTGACTGCATCAACAATGGACGAGCAATCCATTGTAATCTCTTAATAAGAGATTCTGCTAACCCGTTCTGGGTGTGAACATGAGCTACAGGATGTTCAACTTCGATGCCAGTTGCTTGGCAATAGTCTTGAAAAACCTGTGAAGTAAATTCACCCGCATTATCAAGTCTTAATTTTTTGATATGGTTATCGGGGAAATGAGCCCGTAACTTAATTATTTGTGCCAATAGCTTAGAAAAAGCTAAGTTACGGGTGGACAAAAGGCACACATAAGACCATTTAGTAGATGCATCTATAAGTACCATAAAGTACCTAAATGGACCACTTGCGGGGTGAATAGGTCCGCAAATGTCTCCATGAATTCTCTCTAAGAAGCTAGGTGACTCTTTCAAAAGGGATGGTCTCGTTATAAGTTTGCCTTGAAAACAAGGTAGACACGAGTAATCATACTTCTGAAGAATCTTCAGGTTCTGCAGGTTGTGTCCACTGGATTGGCTCATGATTCGTTTCATCATAGCTGATCCTGGGTGACCCAGTCTATTATGCCAAAGTTTAAATTTTGGCGATGAATGACACTTCTGGTGCACAATCATGTTAGCTTCTGTTGATTGAATATGAGTATGATAGAGACCCGACGGGAGTCCCTTGAATCGTTCTAAGATAGCTTTTGAACCATCTTTTAGACGAGTAACATACAGATATTCTGCCTCATTTATTTCATTTGTTTCTAAGTGATATCCGTTTAAACGAATGTCCTTGAAACTTATGAGGTTCCTATTTGATTTAGGAGAGAATAGTGCATCTTTTATTATTAGTCTTGTTTTATTTGGGAGCAATATAATTGCTTCACCAGATCCTTCTATTATGTTTGATAGTCCTGATATCGTAATAACAGGACCGTCATAATCATTTAAGCTATAAAAATAGCTTTTTTCTCGAAGGATTGTGTGCGTCGAGGCGCTGTCCACAAGGCATTCACACTTCATCTATAGATCTATGAAAAAAAAACAACAACAAACCATCGTAATTAAAACAACAGTTTTGAAATACAATTTTTGTTTTAAAAAGATTCTCTTATATCGATCGACTGACCGATATAGAGAGGTCAATAAGTTGCTTGCAAAAATACATAATTTATAAATACAATTTGAGCAAAAATAATATTCAGTCATCCCCTTTCGGTAGCTCTACGTGAATATGACCAGGCGGGAAAATGAGGGAGGAGGGTCACCGGGGACCTCTTAAGAACCAAGCCCCAAGTTCTTTCTGACATCATACCCAAATAGGTGAGCCTATTCGGAGAGACTTCGTAAAATTTTCTTTGTCAAATGTAAGAATAAATATTATTTTTCAAGAAATTTAAAAGAGAAGCATAATATGAAAATACGGCAACAAGTTTTTAAAAGCATGAAATAAGATAGTGGCTCTAGTCGAGTAGGTCGTCGTTCTCGAAGTCTTCCGTCGAGAACTGAGTAGACGGCTGCTTTTCTACCAGATTTGTTTCAATTTGAGACTTCTGGCTCGCTTGATACAGATCTTGTAGATGTCGTGGGGTGCGACAGTTTCTGGACCAGTGTCCAGTCATGCCACATTTGTGGCATTTGTCCTCCCAATTTTTCTTGGGAATGGACATCAGTTCTGTGGTCTTCTTCCACTTCTTCTTTGTCCCACTTTTGCTACTCTGGGGATGAAAATTGTTCTTGGGTGGACTTCTGGCCGGCCTCTTCTGGGCATTCCCCATGTTAGATCTGTCCTTATTTTTCTTCTGCTTCTTGGAAGAAAAATGAGCTTCTGGGAGAGGAGCTGAGCCTGCAGGGCGTAGGTTATGAGTGGCCAAGAGAAGTTCTCTGTTTTGCTCTGCCATCATCAGGGTGGAGTGCAATTCAGAGTACTTTGTGAAATTTCGTTCACGGTACTGTTGCATGAGGATTGCGTCCTTCTCGTGGAAGGATGTATATGTTTTTTCCAACATGCGATACTCCGAGACTTCTTCACCACACAACTTCAGGCGTGAGGTGATATTATGGAGAGCTGAGTTGTACTCAGCTACGGACTTAAAGTCCTGAAGTCGAAGGTTTTCCCACTCATACCTTGCACGTGGGAGGATTACATCTTTTTGATGTTTATAGCGGTCCTCCAGTGCAGTCCACAATTCCTTTGGGTCTTCTACAGTGAGGTATTCGGCCTTCAGGGTCCGATCAATGTGTCTCCTGATGTAGATTATGGCTTTCGCCTTATCTATATCAGAGACGTTCACTGTAGAAACAACCACAGCAGTGTCTGCTGTATTTTTCGTACCAGTGGCCGTAGCCGATGGAAGAGGAGTTGAAATTGTGGCTAATAAGCCCTGGGCACGTAAGTGGAACTTCAGGTCCACGTGCCAGCTCAAATAATTTTTCCCAGCAGCATCTAGTACTTCGAAATCGACACTCGCTATTTTGGCCATTTTATCTATCATGTGAAAAACATGCATAAATTAAAATTAAATATTTATGCGAGAGTCAGTCGGATCGACTAGGAAAAAAGGGAGGATGACGTCGAGATCTGGACGTCGATTCACCTTGCTTCAGCAATCGTGCTGATAACGTATTTGAAGGGAAACTAGAATTGTAGAATAGTATCTTTTTTATATGGCAAGGGCCATATATATAGGTATAAAGGGACAACCCAAGGGTCATGAGTTACATAACCCAAGGGTCATGAGTTACATGATCCTAAGGGTCATGTGTAACTCATGACATAATGGGTGAATAGGTAAGGGTTTCATAACACTTATGCTGTGGTTTAAAAAAAAACACAAACAGTCTCATAACAAGTCTAAAGTTGAATTTAAGGTTATTTATTCGAGGTTAATTTCTTTTTCTTGAAAAAGGGTCAAAGTTCGGTAACATCAGTTTATTTAGTTGAAAAGTTAACTTTTGTGAAAACTTTTGGTACTAGCGGGGGCGGATCCAGAAATCATAACTGGGATCGGCTATCAAAATTTTGGGTGGACTGAAGATAGATAAATCCATATACAAAAAATAAAAAATTTATATAGAAAAAAAAATGTAAATTTTTTTTTTTGGTGGACTCCAGCCCACCCCACGCCACCCTTGGATCCGCCTAGAGTTGTCAATTGGGCCGGACAGGCCCAGCCCGGCACGAGCCCGGCCCGAAAAATTGGCCCATGTGCCGGTCCGATCCGATTAATTGTGGGCCCGGGCCGGCCCACCCAAATAAATAAGAATCAAGTAGGTTTTATATCAAAAATGATTGTTATTAATATTTAGAAAACTTAATCATGTTATTATGTTATGTTAATTTACGTAAATATATGTGATTGTTGAAAAACATATATGAAAACATGTTGGATGTTCAATCTTTTGTGTTTAAAAAATAATTGTAATTAATATAAAAAAAAATTTGAGAAGAAGAACGATATGAATGTCCAAATTTTACGTGCCAATCAAGATCCGGCACGGTCCAGCCCGGCCTGACCGAAGTCCACTATGTTGTGGGTCACGTGCCGGGCCGGCTCGGCCCACCCAATTTTGTGCCGGGCCGGCCCACTTGACATGTCTAGATCTGCCCTTGGGTATTAGTTTCATAACTGCTGTCAAAAGTTGATTCTAAGACCAGCTTTAGAAAACCATTTCAAACCAAGTCTAAGAGCATCTCCAACCCTATTGTGAGTTTAGAAAAAATGGTTGCCACATAGGAATGACAAACTTTCATTCCAAAAATTCTTCTCCAAGGCAAATGTAGAATAAACACATGAAGTTGACATGGCATTGACATGGCAAGGAGAATGTGAAGTTGGTTGTCTAGATCTAGACAATGCACTTCACAATGACTTTGTCTCCACATCATCAATTATGAATATAAATATTTATAAAAAAGTTGAAGAAGCGGAGGAGTTGCCTTGGAAGTTGGAAAAAAAATACTTTTTATTGTCTCCTCAATACTTTTGCATTGGAGAGAGTTTTTCTATCTCATTGTCTTTTGAGATATAATTTTGCCACATAAACAAGACATTGTCTTGTGGCTCATGCCACATAGGAGCCACCTAAGACTCACAACACTTAACAAGACAAAAGGGTTGGAGATGCTCAGCCACCTAAGACTCACAACACTTAACAAGACAAAAGGGTTGGAGATGCTCTAACCTATTGTGAGTTTGGAAAAAAATGGTTGTCACATAGGAATGACAAGCATTTTTTTCAAAAGTACTTCTCCAATGCAAATGTGAAATAAATTGTGAAGTTGACATGGCAATGACATGGCAAGGAGAATGTGAAGTTGGTTGTCTAGATCTAGACAATGCACTTCACAATGACTTTATGTCCACATCATCAATTATGAATAAAAAATATATATTAAAAGGAAGAAGTGAAAAAGTTGTCTTGGAAGTTGAAAAAAAAAGTAATTTTATTGTCTTCTCAAACTTTTGCATTGGAGAACATATTTTTATCTCATTGTCTTGTGTGAATGTCATCTTGCCACATAGGAAAGATATTGTCTTATGTCTCATGCCACATAGGATTCACAACACAAAACAAGACAACAGGATTGGAGATGCTCTAAGGCTTGGTTTTGAGATTGCTGCTGCTTTTCAAAAATAACAGTAAATTCAACTATTGACAGCATGTCGAAAACTGTTGCTAAAAGTTATCCAAATTAAACTTTTTTTTTACAAGTTATTAGATAAACCAAACAACTATTAATTGTCTTTCGAGGAAAAAAAAAAATACATAAGCAACTAACAATAAGCACTTTCAAATCTAGCCTAAATCTGGTGGCTGTTTTTTTAAAAGAAAAATAAGAAAACTGCTTTGGAATTGCTTATCTGGGTTGCTTCCATCTTTTTTTTAAAGAAAAAAAAATCATAAAAGCCGTTTGGTAAAAACTGTTTATAAAGCATCTAAAAAACAACTGTTTATAAATTTTAATTTTTAGAACTAATTAATTCAATTGTACCACAACTTGTAAAAATAAATAGGAATGCTGTTGTCAAAGCGGATTTTGATGTGGATTTTTAAAAGAAATCTTAACCATACCTTGAAGCAAAAATGCTAGCTATTTTCAGATGTTGTAAAAAAACAGTTTATAGAAATACATATTTTTTCATATGAAGGTCGGACTCTGGTCCAGGACAGCCAGAACGACCGTGCAAGACCCACGAATCATGATGACCCAAAAAATAGTTTAAACATAAATATGCTAACATTTTTGTATGTAAATTAGAAATATTGTGTACCATGGAGCCTTTCTTTATACAAAAGTTACTGCGGTGTAGGGTTAGTTTGTCAAGCTTATATACTTAAGGATCTTGGTTCAAATCTTATTTGTAACTTTTTTAAAATTAATTTTTTTAGTTTTTTAATATATTTTTTATTATGCATGGATCATATTTTAAAAATTTGACCCGGGCCTGACAGAGTACAATCACATTCTTTCTTTGTACTCCCTCAAAACCAGTCATGTCTACTGTTATATGGAATTTAAAATCTTTTTTAAAAATTACATAATAATACACACTTAGTATGAAAGAAAGTGGTCTTATCTTCTTTGGACTTTCTGTAAATGCTTTTGAATAGGATAGATATTTACATTACTTTTTTTAAAGTAATGTAAATGTATTAAAGTTTATTGCTCTAATTACATTATTTTTTATTTATTTATATGTGGTTAAAAACAACAATTGAAAATTGAAGTTATTTGCTATAGACACAACAAATAGATGTACATGTTAGAACTTGAGGGAGAGTTGACAAAGAAGAGAATTGGAAAATAAGTTAATTTTGATTCTTATTCTATTAATCTTTTACTGACATAAATCTTTACATGTTACGAAATATTATATTGTGGTTGAAATCGGCAAAAGATCGTGTAATCAAAATTTCAGAGTTGTAGTTGACTCTTATGAACTCCTCCTTTAGGGGACATATAATAATAATAATAATAATAATAATAATAATAAATAATAATAGCGTCAGGTATGGACATGTGCACGGACCAACTGAAATCTTATATTTACATGTCTAAATATTTCTACGTACGAACGATATTTTATGTAAAATATCCTAAACAGTGCTGGCAATTGATTCCAAATCGAATATTATCTAAACAGAAAAACTAAACTCCGTTTGATTCACTGTAATGTAATCATAATCATAATTTAATTTAATATAAAAGATAATAATTTTTTATTTAATTACATTGAGATTACGATTATATTACAATGTGTCAAACCAGGTTTCCCAACCTATTTTTCAACAACCTAATTTAGTAGCCGCAGGATGCAAGAAGTAGTTACCGGTCACGATGAGTTGTCAAAATCTCGTATAGCCCTTAGCCTTTCCATTTTGTATGCGTTGTTTCATGAAAATCTGAATCCAAATCTTTTAAAGGGTATATAATGAAAATTAAAGTACAGTTATTTTTAGTTAATTATTTTTTGTTGCATATAAAATAAACAGAAATTAGAAAATGTTGGAAAACAATTATAAACCATGCAATAAGTAAAACAACAAAAATTAAGAGCAAGGATTCAATGCACGTTACATAACCAACTATATATGTCCTTAGAATAGATTTTTTTTTCCACAAACGTGCAACTGGAATGATGGCAATCTACTTACGAGATACGACGAATCAAATGACCTGCGATATCGTATATCCGGTGACGAATCCAACGACAGATTATAGCTTAATAGATTTATTTTCCACAAACATACAACTGGAATGATAACAATCTACTTTCGAGATACAACGAAACCAATGACCCGCGATATAGTATATCCAGTGACGAATACATCGACACGTCATAGCTTTGTCCGAGGAAGAAGATGGATGGAGGAAAGCATGTTTTTGTTATTGATGTTTCTTTTAGTTTTTTCATTTCTCTGAGTTTTTTTTTTTTCAGCGATAAGATGAATAACGAAAAGCTCCACTAATCCTGTAACAGAATTAGTTGAGAATTGACCAGCCGAAATACAATAAAAATGATACAAAAAATTACTTTTTTTTACTCATAGTTTGGTGTGCAACACACAAACTTGTAAATTTTACAACTAATAAACGCGTCAAAAATATAAATTAAATTGTGAACCCACTCGCAAGTTGGATGGACTAGCCTATACCTCGTGAAATTCACTTATCTTATAAAAATGGTTTAACACTTTAAAAAAAAATGATCATCCAATTTGATGTAGGACTAAAATATATTTTTTTCATATAAAATTACATTAGCAACTAGATGAGCAACACACTCAACACAAAAACCCTTTTACAGTACTTTCTTATACTCACTGATTGAATAATGCTTCGAAATGTCACTAATGCATGTTCATGCCTTTGGGCTATTCGTCGTGCCAAGACCCTCTTCTCTCTTTATTTATTTATTTATTTTTCAAATTTCGAATCCACATCCAACTTTTTCTTTGCCAATACTATGTTGTAATTTTTGATCTTGAACTCAAGTAATTTAATATAAGATTATTATTTTGTAATGCTCCCAAGCAACCAAAATATAATGCTTAAAGACCAAAAATAGTAGACCAGACTCGGTATCAAATGCTACCAAACAAGAAAAAACAAATCAGGACTTGTCTGTTGACCGATAAACATGGAGAGACGAGTAAGAAATTGATCAACTGCACGCCAGGGCTTTCCCGGGAGTCCGTCAGGGTCGGCCCTGAGCAATTGGGAGTCCGAGACGAAAATTTCAAAGTGGACCTCCATACATAATATAAAAAAGTATAAATAAAATAAAGAACTATTATTGTCAAGATTTGAACCAAGGACCTCTTATATATAAGTCTAGCATTGCACCCACTACACCACAATAATTTTTGTCAAAATAAGGCACATGATACATACTAGCTCGATTATAGACAGTTCTATATTGGTGTCCCTTTTCGTCAGGGGGCCCTGGACCATCGCCCGGCCTGCCCTGGGCTAGGGCCGCCCCTGGAGTCCATCCACATGCCTGGGCAGAGCCCTCGCTGGTGGCATCCCCACGTACCGAGCCGAAACTATCGTTGTCCTCGTAGTATACTGTGCATCTTCTGGCCGAGGCATAAACAAACCCCAACCTAAACTCGTGTGTGGCTTATGTGATCAGCGATGAGAGAGGTATAACTTTTTTGGCTAGACGAATAATCTCGAAATCGAACCGCGGAAGAGACGTGGACAGTGGTTCCAAATAACATGTAATGCAGCGTGCACAAAGTCCTGGCCAGACATCTAAAAAAAAGAACCGCACCATCTTCTTTCTGCCTAAGACATATAAACAAACCAGGATAATTAAGACCATGGCCGACCTAGAGATAAGTCATACAAGACTTTGGACTTGGACAATTTTTTTTCTGGTTGGAACGACTCTCGGACTCAGCCGAGACACAAACAAACCCCACACCAAAATTAGTTCTGGCTAGACAAACCAACCTAATGGGCCGGCCCTGATTAAGCCTTTGGAGGTCCCTACTAAAACCCAACTCGTCACCGAGCACATTATTTATATGACAACCTTGTGTACGTACTAACTCTCTTATTGATCAGATAATTAGTGTGGGTCGGTATTGGGACAAGTTTGAATTTGTAAGCTCGTCAAAAATTTGAATTTATTTTTAGAAAATCATATTTTAAGGATAAATTTATAGTAGGTCCAATTTATTTAAATTTCAAAAAAAAAATTACTAAATACACAACAATAATCCACTTTTGTTTCTTCCATTTTCTTTTTCATGGTAAAATTATTTTTTTGAAGGAGTTAATTACAACTTTAAGTTTGACTCAAATTCTCATTCTTTTTTTATTTTTAGATTCCTACAAAAATTAGGAGGATAAAAAAAAAACTCACTCCTCCAACATCCAAATTCTTATATTTGACGTGGAGGACGATCGCAAAATCTGACCGTCAAAGGACGACCAACCAGGCAAGGCCGAAGGCTAACTGGGTTCCACCATCCCATAATTGTGTTAGCTATTCCTATATTTTACATTTATTACAAAAATTATTCATACTTTGAAACTAATTACACGGACTACCCCTATAGTTTCTACTTTCTATAGAAATTTATAACACTAACCATAAAACACAAGGGATATGGATAGTTCAAGTAATACTGATATATAAAATTATATGTAATCTATTCTACTATATAATACCAAAAGTTTGTGGTGAAATTTTTGAATTCCAAAAATATCCTTGCATATATATTTCATACAAAAAATAATCTATTTTACTAGATATGTCTTTTGATATTTTCAATACATTAGTTTATTCTTTGAGTGTCTTTTACTCTTTTCAAATACATACAAAGTTAATTGAAAGATAACATTGAGTGTCTTTTGCTCTTTTCAAATACGTACAAAATTAATTAAAAAATAATTAAAATATGTGCAATGCACGTGCATATATATACTAGTACTCATAAAACATAGAAGAGAGATGTTTATTTATTTAGTTAGTTATTAATATAAAATTGTACATAATTCGTTTTTAGAATTATTCTTAGGCCTTATTTGATTCGCGGAATCATGGGATTGAAAAAGGAAAGTGATTACTTTCCTATGTTTGGGACTTTGGGTGTCAAAGGATTTGAGGAGGAAAGAAAAATGATTCCCAATGAAAGAAAAATTAGGAAGAAAAGTGATTTCATCCATCCAAACAACAAAATTATTTTTCCACATTGAAATATTCACATTCCTTTCCAAATTCTTTGACATTTTTAAACATCGGAAAAAAAAATTAATGAAAATTATGGAATCTCATACTCTGCCCCTGGGCCAGGCAACCGCCTACAAGTTGGATTCCTTTCTTCTTCTTTTTCCTCTCTCTTTTATATAGTTCTAAATTTAATTTAAATTTTTTTTTTACCAAAATTATATTGGTAGGAAAAAAAAAAATTGTTAAAGGCCACCACTTTAATTAATATTGTTCTAGAATCCGCTTTGGTTCCTAATAATGTTTGTTCGTGACCATCATGTCACTAAGATACCTGTGAGAGTTTGGGGTGAGAAGAAACAAAAGTTAGTTACTTATTTAGGCGAAAATGTTCTTCTGCTTCGTCCTCTTTTCTTCTAACTAGAGGTTAGTTCGGCATATGGGGAAGTGAACATGCTATGCGGCAGTGCGGCTGATTGAGGAACGGATAAAAAAAATTAATCTAGAATGTACTAGACTAGTTTAGAGTGGACTATATATGAACTCCTTTATAAATGTACTAGACTAGTTTAGAGTGGATTTTTTAAAATATGTTATTGTACTCTAATTTTTTTCTTTTTAAAACGTTGTTTCGGAACTCCTTTATAATTGTACTCTCGGTAAATTATAATTATGAATCCGCTAGTGAGCCCACCTCAAACTACTACTGGATCCGCCCATGTCACTCATCAGTACAAAGCCTAACGACTTGTAGTTCTGTCCATAGTCAAGAATAGATAACAAGGACGGTTATATTTACTTTACTAATTCACAACATGTGTAAGTGAGTTAATAAATTAACATATCAATGTTCGAGTATATTGCATAGAACTGTGATTTCAGTTGGAGAAAGAATGGTGACACTAGTAACATGTTAGGAAGTTTTTTTTATATGTTTTAATTCAAAATGAAAGAAAAATAGGGGACCATGGAAATTCCAACTAAAGGCAAGATATTTTAGAAAGAAGTCTCAAATTGGAAATCAGGAAGCACCAGTGGTCTAGTGGTAGAATAGTACCCTGCCACGGTACAGACCCGGGTTCGATTCCCGGCTGGTGCAGTTCATTTTTTTTTCCTCAAAAAGCTGATTCTACCTTTTTCTGAGAAGACCTTTTGCTTTTGCTTTTTGAAAAGCAGCAGCAATACGGAACCACTTTATTAAATTATAAGTAATGGATGAAGAGAATAAAAAGCAGCCTTCGAATTGATACTATTCCATGTCGACGAGGGTAGCAACTCCTTGCTCATCTTTTTTTCTTCCTCTTTCTTCTAACAATTGGAATTTACTTGGCATAGGTTTCCAGGCTGCACTTTATTACTATACTAGTGGATAACCCGTGCCATTATGGCACGGACACGAACCCGACCTTCTCGACATAGGCGTGCAGGCACCGAACCAGCGCAAGGGAGTTCCGGACGGAGACGCGGCCCCCGAAATCGGCCTTCTCGACGTAGGCGTGCAGGCACCGGGCCAGCGCCAAGGACCCGAGCCCGGCGAAGACGGACACGACAAAGACCACGGTGGCGGCGTTCAGGGCGGCGTGGGGCTCATGGAGGCGAAGACGCGCAGGGCCATCGCGGGACGTCCGAGGGCGGCGAGGCCCGAGACGGCGGCGGTCCAGGAGACGACGTCCATGTGCGGCATTCCGTCAAACACCCGCAGGGCGTGGTCGGCGGAGCCGCGTCGGGAGTAGGTGGTGAGCAGGACGGTCTGCACGAAGGGGTCGGGCCGGAATCCGAGGAGGAGGGCGTGTGCGTGGAGCGACTTGGTGGCGGCGGCGGCGACGGTGGTGTTGAGCAAGGAAGAGAAGGTGTGAGAGTCGGGATGGACGTGACGGCGGAGCATTTGGAAGTAGTTGGAGAGTGGGTCGGCGGAGATGGCGATGGGGGTGTTGAAGGAGAAGGGGTTGGGGTTGGTCATGACGGGGAAGTGGGAGGCGACGAAGGAAGGGTCGGCGTCGACGGCGCGGTGGAGGAGGCTGCTTGCGACGAAGGGATTGCGAAAGAGGCCGGCGACAACGGCGTGGGCGAGGATGGAACGGAGGCGGCAGAGGGAGGGACGGTGCAAGAGGAGCTGGAGGCAGGGGTGCCGTTGGAACGACCGGTTGCTCTGCACCCAACATGGGACCTCCTCCTCTCTTATAGAGAGAGGGACAATTTAGTCCTTTCATCATCGTTGAACCAAAGCACATGGGTCGGACAAGAAATCCACTGTGCTTTATATTATAGATTAAGAAAAAAAAAACTTATTCTATGTAGCACACTTAATGTGCGCTTTTTATATCTATTGTTATATTGCATGCGTATGTATATATGTACACATCTGCACATGTATACATCTCCATGTAATCTAATTATTGAGAATCAAAGGTGCACGGTACTTTCATCACATAAAAAAAATAATATTTTTATATTAAGTTCTCTTCTATATCGTTAACTGGCCACTGCTGTTAGATATTGATTTTGAATTCATTTGGTCTTACTTTGGCTTCAAATTTGGATTTTATTTAAAAGGATATGTCCTGTTTTGCATTATAGCTACAAAGAAATTGATATGCCTTAATGGTCTTAAAGATATCGAAATAAGAAGAAGACTGCCAAAGAGATGGAAGAACACTATAGACATGTCAGTCGATTACATCCTTAAAAAAAGAGAGAAATCTTGGTTGTCCAAATTAGGGTTGGCCGAGAATTCACGGGCCTTAGGACGGAGTTTGAAAGTAAGGCCTTTGAATAATTAAATGAAAGCATCCCACTTTTCTAAATAAATTTTATGATTTTTTTTTTGTATACCAATTTTATCAATCAATTTAACAAATAAAATCTTCTAAAAAAATTAACAAATAGTAATAAAAATAAAAAGGTAATTAGCTGAGTAAAGTAACGTTTTTTCTAACAAAAAGACAAATAAAAAACAAAATCATTTAGAGACAAAAGAACATAGTAACTGATAGAATAATAAAAGATATTTAAAAAAACAAAATAAATTAGTTGCTCCCGTGGTAATGGTCTCAATGTATTTTTTTTTTTATATATGATTCGAACATTGTTATTACTATTTTGGTTACTAAATTTTATCGTATATAAGGGGGTGTTTTTTTTTAGATGTCCGACGATACGCACGGAACTTTGTGCACGCTGCATCGCATTCCTGTTGGGCCCCACTGTCATTCAACTCCCACCAAATAAATGGAAGGAATAATACGCATCTGTGGCTCGATCTACTGATTTTCCGTCATCTAGTCAGAGTCTTATACCTCTCCTCGGTAACCACAAGAGCCACTCGAGTGCGATTCTTCCTATTAAAGTCATTACTACGTAGTACCATTTAAGTGGGTCTAGAGCCTGTTTGGACCTTCCCATTGTAAGAAATGACTAGACTAGTAACTCTAGGTCCTGTTTGGAGGCCTTGCCTGTTGAGGGACCTGGAACGGACCAGTTCACCCACCCTCTGGACCAGCCCTGGTCCAAATAAAGAATGTAAGTGTGCTATATTTTGGAAGTCAAAGTTTAATCACCTGAGAAGAATCTCAACCCATATGCTGTCAATTTACATCCCTAGTTCCTCTGAAAGCCTTATGTCGTTAGGCCTTCTCGTTTGGTTGGCATATAAGGAAGGAAAGGAAATCAATTTTTCGCTCTTTTCTTTCTTTTGAAAATAAAATTATAATTTCCATCATTATATTTTCTTTCCGGTGTTTGAAATGTCAGAAAAATTGGAAGGAAAAGTGAATTATTCGGATGGGTGGGGGAAGCATTGTCTTCCATATTTTTCTTTAGTTTGTGAATAAATTTTCTTTTCTGCTTCTTTCATTTTGCATCCAAACATAGGAAATGAATAACTTTTCTTTCTTAATATTCTGATTTTGCGAACCAAACTTACCTTAGAGCAGAATCTGAATCTGAACATACTAGTTAATTTCATACTCTTCCTGATAATTAAGTGGAAAAATAGGAAATGGAATTAAGTAAGCCGAAATATGAGATCTCAACCCTTAATTTCACTTCATATATTTTTTTAAAAGAAAAATACTGCATACATTCTTGACTGCTATAGCTAATGGGGACCAAATAGAACCCAAAAGTTGCACTGTGATGATGTGCAGGGAACTCTATTATCTAATTTTTCATCTCCATGATATCTTGAAGCATGAAATATTGACAGAAGATCAAATATATAGGTGGTGCAGTATGGTCGATGACAGGCTACTTTGCTTTCACTACTAGCATGCTTTATTGGAATCATGTATATTATGTTGTTAGTAGTTCATGACATACATGATCTATTGGAATCATGGATCGATGTTGTTAGTTATAACATTTACCTGTTAAGAATGTACTTACTGCTTTTATTTTACATTTCAAAGTATAGAAAATTAGTTTCATGACATACATGCCAGAAAAATTGATTTTGTTTGTACTACATAACTCTAGTTTGATATTTCTGCAATTGATCCCTTGGGATGTCTCATGTAACAAGAAGCTAGGTTTCCTTGTAACATGTGCATCAGGAAACACCTTGTGTCTGAAGTTTCTTAGATTCCTGTCATTACTTTCATCTAGGTTTCCTTGTATCTTCCTCTGATACATCCCCTTCCTGTCATGCTTGGAATTGGGGGTGATCGAGCAGAATTGACCACATAATTTCAGCAATTAGTAAAGGAAATTGGATTGAATACTCGAATTGGGGAAGAACTAGGATTTTATTTGAATTGGGAAATGGAAAGAAAACTACAGAAAGCAACAATCATTCTTTTAATAGGCTCGGATACTCTCTCATACTCATTACTCAGCATTTGCTTTGCTGAATTAGCCTTCATACTACAGGGACGAAACTATATGGAGACCAAAGGTGCCATGGCCCTCCTTGGAATTTTTCTTTTTTGATTATCTAAAATTTGATATGAAGCCTAAAAAAATATATAATAAAACATTATCAATCTACGATGTGGTCATGTGGGCTAAATCATCGCTTCAGCTCCATTCAACTCTTCATGGACCTCATCCAATTTGGCCATTGACTCATAAACAAAAATCAAATTTAGATGTGGCCTGAGTTTGGTGTGAAGTTAGTTAGGTCATATTCAATGGGGTTTCTATCTCCATGCTTCTATGATGAAGCACTTTCTAGAAAGAAAAAAACTAGTGGTTTCTTTTCCAATTTTTATCGTCATTTACGTGACGCTGATATAGGATGAATTTTTTTTATGAGAGTTTCTACATCTAGAAACTTTTATAGAAATTATGCATTGGTCTCACTTTCAAACTAAATCATTAAAATTTTTATTTATTATTCTCCCATCTTAATATTAGGCAGTACCACGTATGATAAAATTTGTGGAGAATTACAGAATATATTTTTTTGGGTGCAATTTCTATGTAGGAACTCTACCTACTAGGATAAAATTTTCCTTATTATTCAATACCAAGTAGGATATAAATTCAATTAGAAATCTACTTTGGAGATAGAACTACCTTCACTATTTTCTACTTATTTAATTATTTGTGTAGTTCACTACAAATACTTATTTTCACATTTTGAAAAAAAAACTTTTATGACATTATTATTTTTGTTCGGCCCCTGTCTAGCACGAGTCCTGGCTTCGTCCATTAGCTGGCACATTTGCTGAGCTGTACTAATACAAGTAACTTGGGGACCAAGTTACTTTGTCTAGAGGGATGAACACTGAACTGCAGAATTATTATACTGAAAGAGTTCTTCCTCTTTAGAGCATCTCCAACCCTATTGTCTTGTTAAGTGTTGTGAGTCTTAGGTGGCTCCTATATGGCATGAGCCACAAGACAATGTCTTGTTTATGTGGCAAAATTATATCTCAAAAGACAATGAGATAGAAAAACTCTCCAATGCAAAAGTATTGAGAAGACAATAAAAAGTATTGTTTCCAACTTCCAAGACAACTTTTAAGACAACTACTCATCTTCTTTCTTTTTTCTAATATTTTTTATTCATAATTGATGACATGGAAGAGAAGACATTGTCAAGTGCATTGTCTAGAACAAGACAATCAACTTCACAATGTCTTCTTTAATTTTTGCCACATAAGCTTCACAATTGACTTGACAAGAATTATAGAAATAAATTCAAACGGAAGATAAAAATCTGTTAATAAATGAATTCCAATTTGTTGAACGTTACTTACAAGGTCCTATTCGATAATCTGGTTTGATTTTGTAGTCCAAATAATTCCGTACCAGGACGTATCCGAGATAGTAAGAATTTGATGACATGGAAGAGAAGACATTGTCAAGTGCATTGTCTAGAACAAGACAATCAACTTCACAATGTCTTCTTTAATTTTTGCCACATAAGCTTCACAATTGACTTGACAAGAATTATAGAAATAAATTCAAACGGAAGATAAAAATCTGTTAATAAATGAATTCCAATTTGTTGAACGTTACTTACAAGTTCCTATTCGATAATCTGGTTTGATTTTGTAGTCCAAATAATTCCGTACCAGGACGTATCCGAGATAGTAAGAATTTGTGAAAAAAAATACTTGTACAAACTAGTGAAGTAACCCCCTCTCCAACGGTCCAAAGATAGGAATTATTGGAATATTCTGAACCATTCATGAACATAACAGCAAATATAATTAAGACATTTATGGCTCCCACATATATAAGGAGCTGTGCGGCAGCAATTGCATTGGAGAAGAACTTTTGAATAAAATTTTGTCATTCCTATAACAACTTTTTCCAAAGTCACAATAGGGTTGGAGATGCGCTTAGCTAGCAGCTTGAGTAACTACTATGTCTAAGCTCTGATAGTCTAATACAGAAGGGACTGTATCATCCTCTTCTATTTGTCTCCCCCAAGTTTACCTCTATGGTCTGCACTCGAAAATTTTCCTTCACATCTCTGTATCATGACCAAGCCTGGCCAAGAGAAATTGATGTCCTAAGTTTTCTGCATGATTTCTCTTACCTAGGTATCGTATGATTAAGCGACTTTTGTTAAAACCACTCGTAACCTTATATTTCTAAAACCTCCTTGCAGATTGTTACTCGTTATTTGAACCCATAATTTATCATTGGCATGCAACAATCTGATGATACCACCTTTCATACATCTTCTCACTATCTACTCTTCACTATGTACTACAAATATGGTAGCCATGCTTTATCTGTTATATATCCAAATGAATTATTATGTCTAACCATATAACCCTGATCTAACATATATATTTTACGTGAATGGATGTGCAACTTTTATATGCAGAATGTAATTTGATATGTACCAGTCAGTGAATGGTATGAAATTGGTATTAGATATACATGCACTCTTATGTGGTATTGTAGCTGGTAAATGGTAACATTATGGGTGTTTTCTGAAACAGAAAGGAAGTGAGGAGTGAAGTCTTCATTCTTTGCAAATGCCCAAAGGAAAACAAAAAAACAAAGAATTGATTTACTTTCCCTTCCTTTCCGCATGCCAAACGAGATTTAAAGTTAAAAAAAATGAAAAAATGAAAAAGAGAACAGATATTAGGATTAAGAGAGATTCACGACTAAAAAAACCTCACAGATGATATGTTCTTTTCACAGTAATATTATAAATGTTTTAATTAGATAGTTGAAGAACGTTAATATGATCCAATTTCAACTCTCGTCCCAGTTTGGGTAGAGATGTGAAAGACCTATAAACAATAAACACAACCTAATATGCAACATGCCAAAACTACAATTGAGTAGCTTGAATTCTGAAGAGATGCAATATGGGAACTTTTAGATTCATGCATCCAATGTCATAGAAGAAAATATTTGAGAAAACACAGGCTACTAAAGAAGTCCCTTAAATACGTACAAAGGTTTATGGAGATATCAATGTGATATACCTGCCTTCTGTGAGCAAAGATCCATTCATACATGCATCTTTCTGGAGTCAATACAATAGAAAATAGGAAAAGAAAAGAAATTTCCTAAATTCTTCTGTATAATTATGTTGTCAAGACGCAAGCAAGAAATTCACAGTATAGATGAGAAACACTCGTGCTGATCTGCCAGGGAAACCACATACTAATATCAAAATCTGACTGGAGAATCTTCAGAAAGATTCCAAGTCAATTCCGTTACTTTATTTATGCACAAACAGGCAAGCATATATATTCAAGAAACTGTATAATGGATTCATATTATTTACCAATAAATATGCATTCAGAAATTGAGAATTATGGGGATAATATTATAAGAGTAGACGGCGAGCTTTCATACAAAGGGCACAGTGGGTCCTCCTCCTACAAACTCTTTTCTGACACTGAAACAATTCAATCATCTATTCTGCAAACAAATTCAGAAGAAGAAAAAATACGAGGAAAATAATACCACATGAGGAAGAACTGAAAGGTTAAGAGATCAACAGTTTCTACATTGTTTGCCAATTTTATAAATGACTGAAAATAATCCAATGTTTTCCGGATCACAGTACTACAGATGTTCACGGCACATATTGTCAACATTCTCAACATACAGCATGAAAGGGCAAAAAGTAAAAATAAAAAACAATGGAATTTTTTTGGGGGGAAAGTGAGAAAATAATCTAGGTATTAGAAAGACTCCCTAGAGTCTACCTGATGTGGGACTATTCCCAAAGAGTTATCATTTCACCACCACGTATGTGGCATGATGCAATCTAGAGAGAGAACATAGTACTAGCAAATTTTCCATAATATCCATATCATTCTCTAACTATGCTGCCAACTAAATATCAGCATTATGGAGCTTGCCTTCAGTTGTTTCCATTGGTAAGTTAAAATAGAGGTTACCTGCCCTTTACAGGGATAAGTAGTTGCGGGAACATTGTGTGACACCAGTAGTGCTATAAATTTGAGCAAGTTGTTCGTAAACAACTCAGATCAACTCCCTAAAGGCTAGCACATGTTTGGCTATTAAGCTAATTAAGTGAAGTTCGAGCCCAATTTTGATCATTAAAAACAAGCCGAGCCCAAGCCTAAGGAGGCTCGACTCCTTTAAGCTCGATGAGCTTGTGTATGTGTATAGTCCATGAGAAATCTGTAATCTCTCATATAATTGTGATGCCCACCCAGGTGAAAGAACTTAAAAGAAACTAAACCAAGGTACATTTAAGAACAAAGTTCATAACTTTGTGCCGAATGAAATCAGTACAAGCAGATTTACATAACTAGGTTGAAACTTGAATCCATTATAATATAAACAAGCTAACCAAGCCAACATCAAGTTGCTAGATAAGTTATCAACCCAAGCTTGGACATGCCTAATTAAGCTTGAATCAAGCTAAAGCCATCCAAAAGTTGAATGAGTTAAGATTGGAGGACATGACAAGCTCTGCTCATTCACACCCTAGAGGCCACATAGATCCAAAAATGTTCTGCATTGTTAACTACAAGAAATCATGCAAAGTGATACAACATGGAACCTCCAACCCAACAAGTTCTTGGACAGTCTAATGAACAATTCACATTTCTGTGCTGTTTTGGATCCCAGTATTCTTCCAAACAGAATTACAAGTACTTTTTGTGTTATTGTCGTTGATTAGATAGATCCATATGACTGTTAATGTTTTAAAACAACTATTAATCAAGTATAATGGAAGGGGAGGTACATATCTCTGCAACAGAATAAGTTTTAACATATTGCAAACTGAGTCACACTTTTATCATTTAACCTAACAATATTTAAAATTCATTTGCATTAGAAGGTTTCCTATGATCCCATCTATGATCCATAGGTACAGATATGCAACATGGACATGACAACACTGCAATGTCAATAAACTAGGATATAGTACAGCGAGAATACACACACACTATTGGGAGTAGTTGAGCCCATGTCTAGGCTCCAAACAGTTACAAAAGAGGGGTGAAAATGATTTGGATTTAGCATGGTCATACTCATGCCAAACAGTAGAATTTCTTTAGAAAGGTCCTTTCTCAAACTAGTTTAAAACTTTAAACTAGTTACTACCTAAAACAACAATAGTAAATAATATTACGATGTAATGTACATTATAGACATGAATGCAAGTGTATATATAATCATATCCATGACTTATTTGTATCCTAATTTTCCTACATATATTTAGAATCTGAATAATGTTGAAGTCTGTATATGTGTCTATATCCATGCAGACTAGCTAGAAATGAAAATAGTGTATCCTAAGAGCTGATTCGTCACAGGAGAGAAAAAGGGAAAGAAGAAAACTACGAAAAATGCAATATTATGTTTTTACTCCTAGTTCACTCATTGACATGCCTTATATATGTTAAGTAGTGCTTTAAAATATATAATACTTGGGAAGTGTACCAAGTAGAGTAATATAAGCATATCGTTGATGATCCTTATATTATAATTTCTCTCAACGTGACACAGATATATGAAGAAAAACTTGGTTAGACAAAGCAAGAATGTTATATTTCCACCTAGAAATGCAATTCCCTGGAAATAATAATAATAATAAGGGTAAATGACAAAAAAAACCTCCCTAGATTGGTCATTTTCGTGAAAAAAGACCCCATGCTCTTAAATTTTCCACTAGTTATTTTTTGTTGCAAAAAACCCCCAAATGACAATTTTACCCCTCCCCCCCTCCTTTCTCGGCCGTTGGGGGAGAGGCTGGGTGGCCGGAGATGCCACGGGGAGGGCCGCGGGGGGCCGGCGAGTGCGGGGGAGGGCCGTGCGGGGCCGGGGGGGAGGCTCGCGGGGGACAGGCGGGGAAGGGGGGGTCGGGCGCGCGGGGGGGGGGGGGGGGGGGGGGCTGGGCCGGCGGGAGGAGGGCGGGGGGGTCGGACGGGGTTGGGGGGTCGCCGCCACCACCGGGGGGGGGGGGGGAGAGGGGGGCAGGGGCATTTTCGGGATTACAAATTTTAATTTTGACTGGAAGGGCCTTATTGAGCGGATTTGTAATCTAAGGAGGGGCGAATTGCTAAAAATGACTAATAGGTCTTAATTTGCAAAAGTGGATATCTAACGAGGTTTTTTTTGTCATTTACCCTAATAATAATAATAAAACACACCCGGAACTGTTGAGGGCGCTTACGGCAAATGCAAGAATCCTTACAGGAATCTCAGCTTACATAGCAACTTGTGTAACGCTTATAACGTATGCTGTGAAAAAAGACGAAAGGCCTGTACCCAGTGCAATAGGATAATATTTCTTTTTACTGCTTATGGTCCATGTTTCGAATGTCAATAAAAGCAGAGCAACTCAAACTTGTGTGTTAGAAACCAATCTTTATAATGGTAAAGACAAGGTAAAGCAATTTGTGGGATTATCCTAAGAGTAAAAATCTTGCAGTTTATGCTCAACAACTTACAAAGATGAATTTAAAATCAAATTAATACACACTAATTGCTTAACACATGTAACATGTAAAAATAAAAACAATCATGTCCATACCAATTCCACAAGTCCAGTTTTATATCAATAGAGTCGAAGATACATCATACAGATGACAATAGGTAAAATATGTCTAAATCAAAACATAATACCATGTCAAACGGCACCTTGTAACATAAAGAACAGACAAGCCAATGATCTTTCTCGTTCCTAAGATAGCAAGAGGCAACACAAAACGAACGCAACTACAAATAAAGAAACATGCCAACCTTTATCATCAGCAAGGCATGGAAAAAGAGAAGTTTGATAACTTTAAACTATGATGACCAGTAATGAGATGGCTGATGAAAGATTATAATCCTGTGACAAATTTAAAGCCCTACGGCTCAACCGTTGTCACCTGCTGCCATTCACCGTCCACAGCTTCCTTCCATAGCGTCACGTTATTGTTTCCATCGGCCACTGCTAATATATTTCCTGTCAAAGACCAGGACACCCTCCAGACCGGGGTCTTGAAATCATGCAAGACTTTACCCTCCCACTGATCACCTTCCTTTGCGACAGTCCATATAACCACTGTCCCATCCTGAGAAGCGCTGGCAATTGTAGACTTCGGAAGCCCCAAGTTAGGCGCCCACGCCACATCTCTCACCCAGTCAGAATGCATCTGAAGTGCTGGAAAACAGTCCATCCTCCACCCTCCATTGTAAAGCTTCCACACCTTAACTGTGTTATCGCACCCACCTGACACTAGCTTCTGCACAGGGTCAAGTTGCCCTGAACCGACAAGTGCGCCCGGGGCCATTGATGGAGCCCACGAGACAGAAGTCACCCCAACTGGGTGTGCCTGATCAATCTTCGTGGTATCCCATCCACCATCCGATCGAGCAGTGACAACCGTGATGTTACCGTCTGAGGAACCACAAGCCAAGCAGAGACCAAGCTCATGAGGAGCCCAAGCTATGGAATTGACTGAGGACTTGTGCTCGGTGAACACATAAGCCTGAGACCACTCCTCTGGCTTGCTCCCTTCCTTCCAAATGATCACGCGGCCATCGTAACCACAGGAGGCGAGCATGGACCCAAACTTAGGATGAGCCCAAGTAGCCTGCCAGACGGAGCCTTGGTGACCAGTGAGAGTCGCAAGGTGGTGGTGGGAAGAACCACTAACACCGATTATCTTCACAGTGGCGTCCGAAGAGGCTGTGGCTATCCGCTTGCCGTAATAGTCCATCGATACATCATGAACCACATCCTGGTGACCTGTCTCTATCTTCTGAGCAGGCATTGCTATTTCCCTTCGAATGTTGATTTTAGCTGCATGAAAACATTACAGATGAACATCACAACTCAGCCACATTACAGAGTTCTTTGGTAACAATTATTTTAGTAATATTAATTAATACCGTTTTAAAAGATTTTTTTCATACAAAAAATCCACATTTCTAACAAGTAATTATGTCAGAGTTAAAAGATGACATTATCAAAGATCCGTATAAAAGTATAGCCATTAAAACTCTCCCCCTATATTGAAGCCAACTGGGTTCTAAAATATATCCCAACAGGCCAAAAAACATCTTTCTTTTTTTTTTCATTTTCAACACAAACTAACAATTATAATAAATTTAAAAATATTAAAGAACAACACAAGTCAGTCACAATTGAAGATTCTTTCAAACAATTAAGTTTTGACTTAACTATAAGTATTATTCCGTTGAATTTTTAAACATTCATGACATTTAGCAGCATAAATTACACATTAAGAGGAATCTAACAAACATTTAATTGTGTTCTAAGACTGGAATTTACAACCCATCAAATCTGTCATATTATATGAAGGTAGAAGAGTCCGGATCAACTAATCAAAACTATCACCATATTTACTGAAAATCAATTAATCAAGAACTTGATAACCAAAATTATGGAAAATATATACAAGCATAACAATTAAAAAAAACAAGTAATTTAATCTGAGAATACTCTGAAAACTATTCCAAACAAGAAATCTTTTTTCTTTTTTTCTTTTTTTAGCATAAACTAGTCCATAGAGCATATAATAAAATGATTATCAAATTTTGTAGAATTTATTATGTATATTACGAACGATTAGAACAAATTCTACAAAAAATTGTAAGTAAATCAAGATTACAACTCCTCTAATCGCATAGGAAGTTCGAAACTTACCACAATATCTAGAAATTTGGGGGAAGTAGTACAAGAAGAGGAAACCCTAGATCTGTGAAAGATGTAAATAACAGTAGTTAGGGAAAAAAAGAAAGGAAGAAAGAAACTAATAGATTTGACTTACGTTTCTAAGAATCGCAGCAGGCCGGAAGAGGAGAATGCTTGGGCTTTCTTGCTTATATAAACGGGTTCACGGGATAGGCTCGGATATGGATCTAACTCCACAATCCAAACCCAAAACTTTTATTTTTCTTTGTTTTCTTTTTTCCTTTTAAGATATCCGACATAATACATGGGACTTCGTGCACGCTAGGTTGCATATCGTTTGGGCTTACTATTCCCAATTTTCACACACCCATGCCTCCTCTGGGTTCGATCCGAGACTGACCGTCTAGTGAAGGAGGTTATACCTCTCCTCGCTGACTACAAGAGCTAACTGATTTTGGTCATCTTTCATTAGCTAACGCTAGTGATGTTCAAATAGATAAAAAAAAATTAATTATTTTTTTATGATTTAAATATATTTTATTTATAATTTGTTATAGATATATTTTTAGAATTTATTATATGTATTTACTTATATAATACCATATACTTAGTTTAAATATAATTTGAATATTAAATATATTTTAGATTTATTATATGTTCAAGTTAGTTGGAAAGATTACGCAGTAGTTTGAAAACATCTTTGAAATTTTTTAATTTTTAATGGAGGTTATACATACCTTGATTTTGAGTCGTTTCCAAGTCGCATTATATTAGTAGAGATGTCAAATGTTCGGTTGTCACAACTTTGCTAACATGCTCACAAGGTCCCGAACAAAGTATACTTTTCATAATATCGTTCATGACATCGGATTGCGGATGTTATCTTCATTGTAATGTTTGTAGTTTGGATAATGTTGAAATTATGAAAATAATGAAAAGTATACACATTTTATCTTAATGTACTATTTTTAAAATTTAGGGGCTTTTTCCATTGAATTTTTTGTGTCGTACTAATATTTTAAGAAAGCAACGATATTGGGATGGTCGTACTTTTAGATATTTTCATGTCCCGAAGACGTATCGTCATCGAGTCATTTATCCTCCTTCAGTTGTGACTTTTTTCATTGAAATTTTTTCGAATTAAGATTTTGGTGAAGTCTGTCTACATATGTATATCCTATAAAGTCAGTTCAATCTGTTACTTGAAGACTGATCATCCCTGAGAATTATATTGATTATCCCTGAAGATTGATGCCAAACATCCTAAAAATTGATGATGCTAGTTCATGAAGATTGATACATATTGATTGTTGAGTTGTGCACACTCAAGAAAGAGTGTTACAGTAGTTGTAACTAACTATTTGATGAGTATGCCAACAATAGAGATAAACTTATCTAATACTAGTAAATTCACGTGCGTTGCACGTACTATATTTTTTCCTTATGATATTAATATAAATTATTTAATATATTTAATATATTTAAATTAAGATTTATTATATATATGTTTATACTTTAATTATAATTTGTATATTTGATTACATTTTAATTATAATTTGTTTATGGATATATTTCTACTCTTTATAAAGAGTTTTGGAAATTGTTAGCCATTTAAACATATATCCTTATGTAATTAAGAATTAAATAAACAAATAAATATAAATAATTGTTTAATTACGTAAAAGTATATAATTATGAACAAACACTTATTTTAACTCATGTGGTTAAGATGGTGAGTATTCTCCTTGGTTGGCTAGGTTCAAATCCTTCTAGTAAATTTATAAACAAATTAATTTTTTCCAACATTTCTTTACATAATATTAATTTTTGAAAATACTTAATTGATGATATACATATGGCTTAGACGGCTCAATTTTGAGCCGTTTTGAAGCGCTCTTATATTAGTAGAGATTATTAAAGGCATTGTTCCATGTAGTTGTTCAAACGTCATACTATTATAAATAGAAGCGCATGGAGAACACTTGAAGGATTTAGCCATCAAAGAACTCAATTGGATTGTATCTCGTTTTCGGTTGAGCGCTCAAAAGGGTAGGGGGTGACAATGGAGTTGGTAATTTAGTCCCACATCGTATAGAAGGTGTGTCACGCTCCAGAACCAGAATACTGGAGAGCGGGGGACAGACACAGCCAGCTACGTACATCGAAGTGCAACCCACCTCGCAATACGGTCACGGCTGTCTAGATGCATGAGGGTTGAACTATAATCCATCAGTCTTTATAGTCAGGAACAAGCCTAGTGTCTCAATCTCAAGTAAGCAAATAAATGTACAAGATGTTAGATTATCAGACATACAAAGTAAGGCGTCCCAAACATTATATATTAGATGAGCATGATGGTAGTCATACAAAGTGCGAGACTAGCAAGAGTTAAGTCATACATGATCAACCCTAGGATTTGTCAATCATGTTACAGCCCTTAGGCAAACAAAAATTTAGTTTCAACACGAGCTAACACTTGTTCGGCAGCTAAATGCCTCAAAAGAATAATTTATAATAGAGTGGGAGAGCAAAATAAGAAACCCACTCGCTGCCAGGATTACATCTGGTGTTTACCATCTCGCTGATAAGCAGGAAGATCCTCGGGTATCACTCCAAAATTTGGCCATACAAAACCAGCTGGATCAGACCCCAGAAAGAGCAAGTGCCACAAGGGAGGCTTCATTAAGGAACTAAAACCAAGAGATAATAAATAGAAGAATAAATAAATCAACAGGCTTAAATGCAAGAAGATAGGGTTAGAATAAAATAATAGCTTGCATTAGGAAAAACAAGAGACGGAATATAATTCCCATGCTAATAACGAGCAAGCATTCAAGCACGGCCAATCAAGTCCTACGGCTTGCTATCATTAGCTAACTAGGGTTATCACAGGCCTAGTTACTAGCAAGATGCAGTTGAGATGTTCCCACAGTCACAGGCCCTGCAGCTATCCAGGTTATCCAGGCGAGGTGATTTACAAGAGTTACAAGAGTTATCAAGATTACTGGTGTACTTTCAGTACTTATGTTTTCAAGAAGTGTCCCACACGACAGTGGGCTGGAAAGGTGCCCTACTCGTCGGCAGGCTACAAGTCCCTCAGGTGTGGCCGGGATAACGGGATCGCCTGTAACTAGAAAAATCTTCCTATATGGACTACTTGATCAATCTAGTCATTAACCTAGTCAGATTTATTATGAATTCATGACCGTGGTAACCAGGAATCCATGTCCTAGACATGATGTAAGACGAGACAAGTAGCTTATACAGGCACAATCAAGAAAGTCAACCACGGTGTCAAGATAAGAGTTACTTAGGTCAGGATAGCTGTCGCAACATCCTTTCAAGATTATCATGTCATGTCATGTTACTTGTTGTCATAACCTTAATTTTTATTTTATTTTTATGTATTTTAATTATTTTCAGCCTTTCAAAAGTTATTTTCCTATATTATTTTCCAAAAAAAAAATCAAATTTTTTTTTCTTTAGCCCCTCATGCAAATTCAAATTTGCATTTTGCTATAGCCACTAGGTGGCACTCATGCATGGAGAGGTGCCATGTGGCATCCTCTTCTCAAGACAAGACCTTAAGGACAATTTTGTAATTTTCTTTTTTGTTCTTTTTTTAAATGAAGGAGAATGGAGAGAGAGAACCATTCTTCTCCTCTCCTTCCACCGGGTGAATTCCTCTCCCTCTTCTTCTTCATTTTATTCTTCTTCTTCTTCTTCTTCTTCTTCTTCTTCTTCTTCTTCTCCTCCTCTCCTTCTTCTCTTCCCTCCCCTTCCTTAACTGCTGCTGCATTTACTGCGATGCTGCCGCTGCTGCTGCGACTGCCGGCGCCGACCAGCCGGCCGGCCGACCCCTCTTCTCCATTTCTTCTTCCTTCTTTCTTCTAATTCCTCTCCTTATTTCAATTTAGTTCCTTCCCATTTCAATTTTATTTCTTGGGTTCTAATTTTAACCCAATTTTATTTTGTGCCCTAGGATTTTGAATTAGGGCTTGGGGAAGAACTTTTCTACTAGGGATTATACTCAAAAGCAAGGCAAGCCCTCTCTCCTTCTTTCTCTTGAATGTTCCATGATAATTGTCAATTATTCTTGAATTGTATGATAAATACATATATGTTTATATTCTGAATTTTTATAACTATGGATAATTTCAACCAATAGGCAATATGATGTGCTAGTATATTGTTGTATATATATATATATATATATATATATATATATATATATATATATATATATATATATATATATATATATATATATATATATAGAGAGAGAGAGAGAGAGAGAGATATACCCCCTTGGAATGATATTTATGCATGAAACCTACCCAAATGTATGAGTGCATATACATAGATACACTTGACATATATATATATATATATATATATATATATATATATATATATATATATATATATATATATATATATATATATATATATTCATCTTGACAATTTATATGCATTAAACACATATACACATCTTGACATACACATGCACAAGTTTATTGACACATTGACATTTTCATGTGCGTAGAACTCAACCAAGTCTTGTCACAACTTAGAACTTGAACATTTTTCACTTCAAGGAGAATTAATATATATACGAATTTTATGTTTTTGCTTAAATTGTGTTTACTTGTGTTAATGAAGCTAAGTAGGATTGTTTTAGCAAATTAACTTGATATTTCAATTCTGTCCAAACTTTTAATTAGGCTTTAAAACACCTTTTTGTCATGAAAACATGGTTTAAACTGATAATTTTGTATACTGATTTACTAGGGTAGCTATGTGCTAACTTTACATGTCTTAAATTATTATTTTTTATATATATCCTTGATGAGCTTAAGCGGTACATAGTAAATAAAAGTTTTCTAGAATCATTTTATTACTAATATCTTGTCTTGACTTACTTAGCGTATTTGATAAAGCCTTGCAACCCAAGAATAAATGCCGCTTGCTTGCCAAGGTAAGAAAGCTATTTTATTTGCATAGCTTTATATAAATGCGTGGCCGGTGTTGAGTTGTTCCACCGAAGGGGTCGGCGTACCCGGATATTATATATTGCGTGACCGGTGTTGAGAGTTGCTCCACCGAAGGGGTCGGCGTGCCCATATTTATATCTTTTGTGTTTACTTGTATCGGATTTATTTCCGGATCAGTAAATACAAAGGAGACTCTGCCGAAATTTTTGAGAATTTCTAGAGTTAGTCTCTTTCCGAGAATTCAGACTCCTAAGAAACTTTTGACCTAAGTTCTAGATCATGGAACCATCCATCTCCGATCTATAACATCGAAGGAATTCTTGAAAATTATTGTCCAAATTGATACTTTGGAATTTTTCTTGGTTCCAATACTTTTTTGGATTTTTGTAGTTTCAGAAAGGACGAAACTATTACTTGAATGCGACTTGACTTTTAAGACTCCCGTTTAAGGGATAGTTTCTATGGAATCCGAATGTCTAGAATAGGTTGCATCGGGATGGGAGAGAAACCATTAGATCACATCCGGCTGACTTCTTTGTAATATGATTTTCATTTTTCGTACTGATCAGTCCCTGATACGGTGTTCGTGCGGCCGCACGAATATCCGGGGTGAGGCTTAGCTCACTTTCTTGATCGCAATTGGACATCCAGGCCCTGAGTTTCAGCTCAGCTATCAATTGCACAATACCCTGAGTTTCAGCTCAGAATACTTGTTAATTCATTAGATATCCAGGCCCTAGGTTCAGCTCAGCTCTCTAATGAATGGGTTCGATATTCTTGGAAAAGTTCAAGTCATACGAACTTCTTGTTATAGCACATGATGCGATAATTCGACCCAGATGATTCAGAAACCACTCATGATGTTATCTTGCTTGTAATCACATCAATATGTGATAGTATAGACGGCTGGAGAATCTAAGCACCAACCCGTTTTGTACGAGCCTGATCCCGGGCAAATAGGATTATTGTTGAGATGCTAGGCGTGTGTGTGTGATCCAGAAAGTTTCTCTAAATTGCATTTAGGTCTAGAAAGATCTTGTTGTGTCCTTTGTGATATTATTTTGAGAACTACTTACTTCTTGACTAATATCACAAGGTATGAGTTTAATTGCTCAAGTTACTATATTTTGTTTTCACTTGTCATATCATTCCACATTCATAACTTTCTCCTTTGACTGAGGGCCTGCTCGTCGTATTGACGACCTAGTTTTGTTCACTAGGAATTGATGAAGATCAAGATGTGGATCAGGCATACACCGAGAACGAACTCTATGAATGATGTGAGACTGATGGAATGTAGCTTCATTTTGAGAACATCTTCAGTTATATAAATTATGTGTTTGAAGACAATGAATCAAATATGTATAATATGTGTTTTGATGAATCTAGACCAAGTATGTAATATTTCTGGATAAATGAATGTCATGTCAACTGTGGAATTTCTGTGATTATGCCTTATATCTATGCCTATCTGGGACCTTACGGGCGACAATCGCAGGGTGTCATAGCTGCTTTTCAATAATTAATGTATTAATATTTTATTATATTTTCATCTAATTAAATGTTTTGCCCTAATTTTTTTATGATATAAACAATAATTGATGTAATAATAATAATAATAATGTTTTCATTCTTATTTTTATAGATTTTCATTTTAACCCTGAGAAAAAAGGGGAAAAATACATATTTAGAAAAAGAGAGAGGGGCAGCCCGATCACCCGCACTCTCTCTCTCTCTCTCTCGAACCCTCTCTCCCTCTCTCGATTTTCTCTCTCTCTCAGCACTCTCTCCCTCTCAGGTTCCCTCTCTCAACCGACCCCCTCTCCTCTTCATCTCTCTCACTCTCTCGGCTCACTCTCACTCTCACTCTCCTTTCTTCCTCAACCTCTCTCAGTCTTTCTCTCTCTCGGGCCTCTCCCGCACACCCGTGCCGTCGGCGTCGCCTGCGGCGGCCACCACCGTCGTCGCCGTCGGCCCCGTCGACCGCCAAGCCCACGACCGTCGGCCACCCGCACCGGCCACCACCGCAACTTCCAGCACTTCTTTCTTCTCCTCCTCCTCTTCCACAACCCAAGAACCCTAGGTAATTTCCTTATTTCTTTCCTTCCATTTTAATTTCAGATTTTAGGTCAAAATAATTTGGGTTTATATATATATGTGAATGCATATATACTTAACACAAATTTTGATTTGGATATTATGCTAGGAAAAGTTGGAGAAGAAGAAGAGGAAACCCTATTTTTCAAATTCAAATCCCTAATTTTTCCAAGGCAAGTCCTCCCCCTTTTTCCTCCTGGAAATTTTATTTTGATTTCCTATTTGTCATAAATCAATATTATTTAGTTTTATTTTCTGAAATTTATGAAATTCATGGCCAATCCAAATTTTATGAGGTTGTAATAATGATATGGACACAAAAAAATAAAATAGGAACACACCTATGGACACAATTAATGCGTGTATGCATGACTTGGACACGATATGAAATAAAAGACACAAGAAGTTGTATAAAGATTCTATTCTGATTAGAGTTTGTTATGTATACCTAATTTGATTTCATGCTTTGCCATATATATATATATATATATATATATATATATATATATATATATATATATATATATATATATATATATATATACACACGTATAGTTAGCATTACTAATATATTAAAATGTGTCAGATAACCATGAATGTATATACTCTCTAAATAAAAACATTTCTAAGTGAGTATAGTAATAGTTTTGATCTTATATGTCATAAAAATGGTAGCTTCTAGGTTTATCATAAATGTCATAGCTTAGACTATGTGAAATATAAGAACACTAGTAAATTTTATAATATTTTGCATATATTGAATTTTGTCCAAAAATTGATATCTAGTAGATTGAGCACAAATTTTTACTACTAATAGCTAAAGTAAATAAATATGGATACCGGATATATAGGTGACTATAGCATCGGACTTTAAATTGATATAAACTATTTTGATCTTCAAGGATAGAATTAATTTTTTTATAGTTGACACAACTAATCTAATAAGTATTATAAATCACCTACACTTGAGCTTAAGGAAATAAACCATAGTGAATTAAGAGAGGGATTTACTCAATCTACCAAATCTAGGTTGATTTTAGACCAAATTTTGGAAGTCAAAATTTAGAGAACTTGTAGTTCTGTACGTGTATATATAAATACCTCACCTTCTATTTAAATATCACAATTACTTAGTATGTGATAGCATTTGAGAAATTTTTTATCTTGGTATCATTGTGTTACTAACAATTGTATTTCTTGAATTTTTGATTAGCATTTAGATAAAGAAAATTGCCGTAATCAAAAAAATTAAAAGGCTTGCTTGATGGTAAGAAAGTTTTATTAAATCGCTTACCAAGGTAAGAAACTTTAAAAACTGCACTTTTATTTTATTTTGTGAGTATCTGGTGTTGAGAGTTGCTCCACCGAAGGGGTCGGCGAACCCGAATATTATCTGCGTGGTTCCGGTGTTGAGAGTTGCTCCACCGAAGGGGTCGGCGAACCTGAGATTTATACTTTTATCATATATCTGTCTCTTGTAAATTTTCGGAGTCACCCTATAAAAAGGAGACTCTGCCGAATTTTTTGAAAAATTCAAGAGTCAAATTCTCGACTTTTAAAAAATCGGATTATTCCCTAAGATCTAAAGTCATTTGGAAAGGTACTTAGAAACAGTTAGGAAGTATTGGACGGGGGAGAATAACCTGGATATCCCTAAATAGTCCCATAGCATAATTAAATTAAAAAGCTGATCAGTAAATTTTCTACTCGTTCGTAAGGCCATGCGAATCAATTTTGTGAGGCTTAGCTCACGTATTTTCGTTTGCTCAAGGGAGGCAAACTAAGCCCAAGGGAGGCTCTTATTTTTGTTTCTCAAGGGAGGCAAACTAAGCCCAAGGAAGGCTCCAGATTATTTGTAACACCCATATTCGGAATACGTATTTTATCAGGCTTATACGTATTTCAGACCTGTATTTTATTTTCTTGGATTTTGGCATGTACTTGTAATTGACTTGACTTGCGGATTTTGGTTCTCGTAATTGGGTTTTTACATGGCTTGGTTTATTTTGTGGAGAGGGTTTGGTTTGGTTTGGTTTATCATGAGAGGAACACCTTAACCTATTCTCCACCCTCATTCTACCACAACCCACCATCATAAATCCCCACCTACTTTTCTCTCTCCTCATTATTTTTATTTATTTCTTCTTCTTCTTCCTTCCTCTACACAACACCATCACCTATAGGCAAGTGCACCTTGCCACCACATGAGAACCACTTTTTATTTGTCCATTAGCTAGATTAGGCCATGGTGAACAATATTAGAACTTGACATTTTGTGATTTGGAGTTTCCATTATTCTAGATCTAAGTTTTCCCATTTTCAGATTTATATGGTTTTGGTGGATTTTGATGCTTCCATGTGGAAGAGAATTCAATTTTACTCAAGTTAGAACTTTGAAAATCTAGATTTGGCTTTGATTTGACAAAGATATGAAAATTTGAATTCTTGGTGTTCTTGATGTTCTTCTCGGCCTGGAGTAGCAGCCTGCAGCCTGCGCTTTTTAGCGCAGTGCTGGACTGCGCATCCCCTCTCTCGGCCTGCGCTCTTTAGCGCAGCGCTGACCGCGCAGCTTGTCTCTTGGCGAACTGCGCTCAACCCGAGTGCGCATGGATTCATGCGCAGTCTGCTCATGCGCAGTCCATTCATGCGCAGTCTGCTCATGCACAGTCCGTTCATGCGCAGTCCGCTCATGCACAGTCCGTCCCTGCGCAATCTGACCCTGCGCCATCTATTCCTGCGCAACCTGATCCAGCGCAATCTATCTGCTGCGCCATCCACCCCTGCGCAGTTGGTACCCTGCGCAGCTCACCCCTGCGCAGTTGGCTCCTGGCGCACTTGACTCCTGGGCAACCCGACCCCAGGGACCCTTGCGCAATTTGTCCAATCATGGAGATTTGGTTTTATTTTCTTTAAGCTTGGCTCTTCTATAGTCCTGTATATTGATATTTTATTAGATATTTTACGCTCATTTTATATCCTTACGCCTTTTGTCATGAACTTGATTTTACTTAATATATTTGGAATGACTATTGTACATGGCTTGGTATGACCAGGAACTAGCATAACACGACAGTGACCCGTAGTGGTGCACTCCTGACATGACCAACCTGACCTGATAGTGGCCCGTCGTGGCGCATTCCTGACAAGTACCCTGACATGATTAATCTTGATACTTGATAACTTGATAGTGGCCCGTGGCAGCACGCTCTTGACTTGTACCTAGCTTGACTTGTAACTTGTAACTTGACTCGTATAATCAACTTGACACCGTGGGTGTTCCTGCTTGCTTGCTTGTGCAATCCACTTGTCTTGTCTTGCATCATGTCTAGGACGTGACTCCCTGGTTCCCACGGTCAGGGATTCACACTGAATATGGATCAGGCTAATGACTAGATCAAAGTGTAGTTCATGGAAAATTTTCAGTCACAGGCAATTCCGTTATCTGAGCGCTTTAATTGGACTTGTAGCTTGCCGACGAGTAGAGCACATTTCCAGCACACCGTCGTGTGTTGCACCCTCTAAGTCACCTAAGGGTACATTTGTCTCCCGGGCGATGTACCCACCTATACTTTCAACCCGCGGAAGGATAACTGGATAGTCTGCAGGGCTTGGGACTGAGAAATTCTCACTTGCATCTTGTTATTAATTAGGCTTGTGATAACCCTAGTTAGTTAAGTAGTAAGCCGTAGTACTTGCTTGGCCGTGATTGATTGGATGGAGTCTAGTCCCGCTTGTCTTGCCCTGATCCTGTACAAGGTTATGACATGACATGATTACTCGTGCTTTACCTTAATCATGATTAATTGCAGGTCCTGATTTCTTGTATTTTATCTTGCCGATAAATGGTGGGAGAAACCAAGTTCCGTTCAGACGAAGGGTTACAACCCCGGTCCTTGTTTGGTTTACGGGTTATAACCTGGTTATCTGAAGAGTTCCATGGTTATCTCATCGTATATCACCTGCCAGGTTTCTCCTTAATAATTGTCTTTATTATGTAATTATTTTCTTATGTTCTGATATGCTGGCTTTTGTTCTTATTTCGTGGCCTCCTTTGTGGCACTTGCTCTTTCTGGGGTTTGACCCAGCTGGTTTTGTGTGGCCAGATTTCGGAGCAGCTCCCGAGGATCTACCAAGCTTCCAGTCCAATGGTGAACACTAGACGGAACCCGGGCTACGAGTGGATTTTTCCCTTTTTGATTCACCCACTTATATGTAAATTTATTCTTTTGAGGCGTTTGTCGACGAGCACCTGTTAGCTCGATGCACATTTACTTACTGTCTGCCTACGGGCTGTAAACATGATTAACAAATCCTAGGGTTGATCATGTATGACTGAACTCTTGCTAGTCCTATCATTTTGTATGACTAGCTTCATGATCATCCAATATGTAATATTTGGGACGCCTTATATATATATATATATATTTGATGCTCTAATATCTTGTAACTCTGTTAATTGCTTGAGATTGAGACAATAGGCTTGACCTTAAGAGACTGCTGGCTTGTAGTAAACCCTCATATCTAGACAGCCGTGACCGTATAGTTGAGATGTATTCTATTTCAATATACGTAGCTGGCTATGTCTGCCCCCGCTCTCCAGTATTCTGGTTCTGGGGCGTGACATTATTATATCTATTTCGACAGTAACATCGAATAGGTGATTGTTAAGCCCAAGGGAGGCTCCAGACCGGATACTAAGCACCGTGCCGCCAAATTCATAGCCTGATCTCAGGTTAATGAAATTGTTGATGAGAAACTGTTTTATGAATATTCAGGGATTGTTCTCCAAATTGCATTGCATTTTAGGGTTAGTCCAAGGGAGGCAAATTTCAATTTTGTCCAAGGGAGGCAAAATTTATGATAAGCTCAAGGGAAGCTCGGAAATTTTTATATCTACATCGACAGTAACATATCCTTCAAATTTCATTTCATTCTAGGAAGAAATTACCCCATTTTAGTTTAAGCCAAAAGGACGTTTATACTACTTAAATGAATGGAACTATAACAATGTAAATTGCATATTACTATCCACTTGATAGAAAATCTTTACGTTTCATTCCTTATTATATTTTTCTTAACCGTTTTTGGCCGAGGACTTGCTTGTCGTTTCTAAACGACCTAGTATTGTTCACTAGGTTTTGTAGCAGTGTACCAAGTGAAGCCGCTATCAGATACTGAAGGACAACTGGAGATCAAGGACGTGATGATACCATTGATGACGTTCAAGTTGGAACAAGAATTCTTTTTCTCTACTTGTTTAAGGTATAATTGTATTATTTATAGTTGAGTTCAAAATTGTACTAGATAGAAATAGTTATGTTCATGTTCAATTAGTTAGAATGTTTTAGTTTTAGATTATTGCTGACTTAAATTTATGTAAGTTATGACCTGCTTTTACCTATGCACGAACCTTACGGGCGACAATCGCGAATATGGGTACTAGAGTATTCGTATGTCGCGTAGCCTGGGAATGATATTACGTACTCGACTCGTCATAATTCTGGGAGCGGGGCGTGACACAGGGTACAATATGGTATTCATTGTACAGTTGCGTAGCCTGAAAAGAAGTATCACGTACCTCGAGTCATCTTGGGAACCGGGACGTAACACGTCTCTTTTGGTTGGTGGCCCATGTAGGTCTAGTCTTTAAGGATAGTGTATAGGTTAAGGAGATTGTATAGGTAGATATTAGATATTCTAAGGACTTACTTGAACTACCCTAGGACAGAAATAATTAAATTGAAGATTGAATTCCTAACTGAAGAATCAAGAATTTCGCAAAGGTTTGGGATATGAATCTTGATTAAACTTCATTTAAACTTGATGATGCATTATTTCATGTCATAGATTTCTTATTCAAGGATTTTTGGGTATAGGTGATGGCTCGATTCATGCCAAGCGTTTACTGGGACGGGAACGATCGGACCTATTATGGATATAAGCAGTTTGCCAGAAAGTCTTGGTTGGTGGTAGAGGATGATGAACTTCCAGTATTCGGAGTGTTTTTCGAGCGCCAGCGTCCCAAGATTCGGGATATTGAGGACGGAGCCGAAGTTTACTTTGAGAAGGAAGTACGCCTCATGTTCTTCCTCGCGAAAAGCAGTCCACCACCATTCACTTGGGGATATGAATGGACCATAAGTGAATGGGAGGAGATCAACCCTTATAATAGGATTCTCGAGATCACCTACCTGAAGCTGACAAAGGGTTAGGCAGTGTCACCCTCACTTTTTCAAGATAGGGGTAAAATGGTAATTTTCTATTTTAGAATATTTTTGGGAATTTTATTTCATGAATATTAATATTTAATGATTATAGGAGTCGGGTTCAAATTTTATCGCATTTCGACTTAATTCGGGACTCCGGGAAAATTTCGACTTGAGTTATGATTAGCACATTAATTAGCCATGGCCCACCAAACTTAATATTTAGGTTTATGAGTTTGGACTAATCCCACATGAGTGTTTAGGCTTAAGTATGATTTTTATTTGGTCTAAACTAACTCCCAAAACCAAATTAGGAAGCTAACTTAGCATAGAAGTAAAGGGAGGGGCAAACTTGTAAATAGCAAGTGCCCCAAACCCCCTTATTAGGGCTGGCCACTTCTTCCCTCTTTCCTTCTTCCCACTTTAAATTTTCTTCTTCTTCTTCTCCAAGTTCTTTCCAAAAGAAAGAAGAGAAATCCTTGGATTTCATCTCCACGTAAAGCTTTTCTTCCCGTTTTTCTTCCATCGATCTCTCCCTCTACCCTAAGTGGTGTTTCTCTAAGCTTTTGGGAGCAAGAAGTGGAGGGGTGTGTCCTAAACAATTCGTTTAGTGTCGGAGCCGTGTCGGAGGATTTTAATTGGGATCCATCTCCCGATAGGTACAACCTATTCTCTAATTCTTTCTTTTCATCATAATAAATAGTTTGAACCCCGTAGGAATGCCCCTATGGTTGTATCTCTATTTGTGTCCATTTCGTGTCCATTTGGAGGTCATAGGAGTGTCCTTTGTGTTGTGGTTGTGTCCTAGTGGGAAAAATCCTATTTGGACACTTGTATTTAATATTTATATTGTGTAAATGATTATTTAGAGTTTTAATCTCAGATTTTATGTTATTTAGAGATTGTGTTCTTTGGTATCATATTGTATCATATTCTAATATATATATATATATATATATATATATATATATATATATATATATATATATATATATATGTGTGTGTGTATATTTGGCTCTCAAATTCATATGTATATAATATATGTGTATGTGGATGTGGATATATGTAGGTGTGTGTGTGTGGGGAAAATTGTGTATAGAGAGTGATAGGGGGATAGAGAGAATGGGATTTAGAGTATAGAGTGGTGATTTGATTTGGTGTTTGAGTGTGTGTGTGTTTGTATTAGAAATTAGAGGGATTGAGAGTGTGGGGTTTGTTTTGTGTAGTGTGTGTACATAGAGTTGGAGAGAGTGGTAGAGGGAATGAGAAATCATAATGTGTGTATGTGTTTGTTTTGTGAGTGTTGGGTTGGTGTGTGTATATGTGTTTAATAGAGAGGGGTATTAGATAGTTGGAATGAGAGAGGGAAGGGGGCAGCCATTAGTCCCAATCCAGCCCCTAAAACCAGCCTTTGAGCTGTCCCAAAACAGCCCTGTTCAGTCCCTTATAACAGCCCTAGCTAAACTGCCATCAATTCAGCCCCAAAACACAGCCCTTACCTGTACTAAAAACCAGTCTCATATCACCCTAAAACCTGTCCAAAAGGACAGCCACTTAGCCCCAAACCTGTCCTAAAATAGGCCCCAACACAGCCCAATTATTCAGTCCCTTCCAGGCCAATTCAACCCTTGTAGCAACCCCAAAACAGGCCACTAAATGGCAGCCTATAGCAGTACCAAATCACTCCCAAAACCCCTTCAAATCAGTCCTAAAATCAGCCCTTAACATGCCTACATAACAGTCCTAATTTCAGCCTAAATCAGTCATATTGAACCTATGTGTGAGTGTGTGTGTGAGTTATATAGGTGTCTATAGGAGGGCCTATATAGGTAGCTATTAGCCTAAGTGTGTGAGCCTATAGGTGAGCCTATATGAGAGCCTAGGAGTGAGCCTAAGTGTGGTGCCTATAGGTGAGATTGAGTGAGTGAATGTTGAGTGAATTAGATTTGGTGAGAGGGTGATTTTGAGTTCCGTGATTCGGAACGCATCCAAACTTGAAGGGGACCTAGTTAATGTGAATTAGATTTTGTGGGTAGGCTCCTAGGTTGAAATCGGGGTTGCGTGTGGGATTAGGAGGATGGTATCGCACGATACCATTGAGTATCTTGAGATATTCAAGATAACGGGTAAACGACCAATATGGACCGTAAGATGGACTGGATGTCCACTCTACCTGGAGAACTTGGTAGGTAATGATTGTATAGGCTAGTATCCTACTACCCTAGGAAGCCGGGAGTGAAATTCCTAAGGGAAGGCCACTTGGCGTCAACGTTAGAGTGGTTTAAGGGTATGCGTATTATAGGGTAATCGGGTAATTTCAAGATATGGGATTCGGGTATTCGGATTGACTTGAAACTTAGGTGACTTGTTAGGTACACCCTACAAATGTCATTTTTGAACCAATTTTGGCTCGGTTGACCCAGAGTTGACTTTTTACCCAAAAGTCAACGATGAGTCAACACTTTGTCTAAATTTGACCAAAACCAAACTAGAGTTGACCAGTTGACTAGAAGTCAACTGTTGGTCAACATTTGACCAGTTTGACCTAGGGTTGACCTAGAGTTGACCAAAGTTGACCAGGGTTGACCAGTTGACTAAAAGTCAACTGTAGGCCAACTCTTGACCCCGTTTGACTTGCTTCGACTTGTTTTGACTTGCGATGACTGGTATGACCTAGAGTTGTCACGACCCGCACCCACTGTGAGGGTACGAGTACGTAACAGCGCCCAGCCTACGCCGCAGTATCGGCGGTAGAACGCTGTTCTAAGTCTCTAACTAATCATCAACTCATGCAGTATATAATGTACTCATCATGATCAACTCCGAACGGAGGACAAGTATAAGATATGGTGTAACTCAATCACAGTCTAAGCACGATAAGATAACACCGAAATATAACTAAGAATTTGAAGACAACAAAACTACTAATAAAATAACAACAAACTCAAACAATCTCAAATACATCTCAAGTCTCAAATCTCTATATACAACTCCAGTTCTAACAGGAAAACTAAAACAAGACAAACTAGCTAAACTCCCGATCACTCCTGAGTGTCGGGGCCATAGGTAGCTAAGCCATCTCCTGGTCTGTAACTTGTAGGGCATGTGTCCTCAGGGCAATCATCTGTAAAATTTTCAACAGGTCCAGTCAGGACAGGAACGAGTACAATCTCATCTAGAAAACCCAAGTAAATGACAGAGAACTATACAGCAGTTATAGACAGTTGTATTGATGAAAAATGGCAGTTTATATTCAGGTGATGGTAAGAAAGACAGATAAGTGCAAGGAAGGTAAATAACTAAACAAGAGAAGAATCATAGCAATGAAGACTGTAAAAATAGAACTAGTTGAACCAGGGTAATATGGTATAAGTCCAGGCAGCAATGTAGACCAGTATAACTCCAATGTAAGTCCAGTACAGGATGAATCTAATACAAGATGAATCCAGTAAGGGACGATTCCAGTTATAGTGATCAATGATTCCAGGGTGAGTCAAGCCTATACTCTAGCAGTGTGTTTTAAAATACCGAGTTCGACATGTAAACGGCTGTAGGTAATATGGCACATCACACACCTGGCCGGGTGTGAGATGGCTATCATTCCAGTAGATTCCAGTTGGAAGATTCTAGATTGGGGTATGTCTACATGTCTTACTCTAGTATTTCCCCTCCCAGCAAGTGAATCCAAAATTCCGACACAATGATTCAAGATGAGTCCAGCCAAAATATAATGATACCAGTAAATGATTCCAGTTAAATGATTCCAGTAGGTGATTCCAGTAATAGAAGCCAGGGATGATGATACCAGTAATAGAGGCCGGAAAATAAATGTGTGTCGTATACATGAATCCAGAAATATCCATACGTGTTGTAACAGGGAATCACATACAACTAACTAGAACTGAAGTACAGTAATTGACAAGTAAATGAGAGAACTATCAGAGAATGTACTCGCCTGATACTCTGAAAAGAGTAGTGTAATGTCAGATGTCTGCACCGGAGTCACAATGTCCTAAATAGAGCAGTACAGGTTATAATGTGTTTAAAACAAGGTAAATGATGTTTATGATGCAATCTACATGATTCTAAGTCAATTCTAGGTCAAAGTCAACTCTAAGTCAACCCTGGTCAACTGTCTAGGTCAAACTAGGTCCAAGTCAAACTTGGTCAACTCTGGGTCAACTCTAGTCAATATTGGTCAGTCTTAGTCTATTGGGTCAAAATCTAGAGTTTGGTCAAACTCTATCTAAGGCTATCTCGACACCAACCATATACTAGTATAACTAGGATACCTTGACACTATATTCTATATACATAATAATGTATATACATACCCAAAGTCTATAGCCCTAGGCATATATAGCCTATGCATCACATATCTATATCTATATAAGTACAATATCAACTAATCTATATCACATCTATATATAATATATATACAATATGTGAACTCTCAAACAACAACTCACACTATTCCTCACCCTCTCAAACCATGTGGCCAATGGCCCATGCCCTCTCCTAGATATACATCTTAAACTCTATATGATACCCTAAGCTAATCAAGCTCATCCTCCACTTCAACATTCACTCCATGACTTAACAAACAACTAACTTACCTATTAGTCCTAGACTTATATAACTCTCTCATATATATACCCATTCATGAAGCATTTCCTACATACTATGAATATAACTAAGATACACACATATAGGGAATACTAACTTGTCAAATTTATGCACTCTCACATATCCACATAATATAACTTATTTACATATATAGCTAATCCTCTATATCTAGGTACACTCATAACCACATACCCTCAAATGGGACACTAGCTTCCTTCTCCCAAAACCTTCACATAGACTCTCTCACAAAGAGCCATACATGACCTTACCTAGGACACATCACCCACACAAACACACACAACATTGCCTCCTGCCTGTACAGGCCCCTAGCCTGCATCCAACATTGGAGTAGATAGCAGTAACATTGGCCTATGGCCAATGTTACTGCTATCTACTGTTGCTGCTAATGCCACTGCCTGTACATGCATTTGCAAGCTGCTGCAACTAAGGCTCTGTAATGCAAAGCCAAGGCAAGGCAATGCATGCTGCAAAAGAAAGCCTGGCAGCCAAGGCAATACAATGCAAAGCCAACTGCTGCCTAGCTGTATTGCTAAGGCTGCTGCTGCCTGCTGCTTCACTGCAAAAGCCAGACCAAATCAAGGCTTAGGTAGTAGTTCCTGCCTACCCCTAATAAAATCCTAATCATGAAACTAACTCCTATATCCAAATCCCCCTGTACACACACCAACCCAAATACCACTGAACCCTCAATTCAAAGTGAAACATTAACCCACAATCTCAGGAAATTCCTGAGAACAATGACTAAAGTAAAAACAGTGGTGTGTCAAGCCATGGTGAGTGTGTGTGTGTCTATGAAAATCTGAAAACAAAGAGTGTAGAGTGTAGGAGGGATATTACAAACAGTGTAAGGAAGACAAAGTGTCATTACATACATGAATCATCCCACAGTGTCCAGTTATCAATCTAATCTAAATGAAAATACAAAATCATCCCACAGTGACAGTGCCATAGCAAGGGCCATTGGCCAAGCCAATGGCCAAGTCAAATCAGTGTGTAGGAATAGAATCTCAGGTTTCAGTGTAACAGCTCAGAAAATATCCATAATGCATCACTCTTAACATTCCAATACCTGTCATTTACATTTCCAAAATTCAACATTTGAAATACCTGAAATTTCATCACAGGCACCTAACATTTCAGTTTAAAAAAAATAACATTAAAACATATGTGTGGGTATGTGGTGAGGAAACAATTCTGTGGGTGTGTGAGTGACATAACAAAACAGTGTGAGGAAAAATAGTGTCAGTCCAGTTTGTGTGTGTGTGTGTGACTTCATGAGGGTGTAAAGTTCTCAGATTTAAGGAGTATCAGATATCCCAAAACCCCAATGACAGTGATGTGTATGTGTGATACATGATGTGGTGTACACTTGACAGTTAGTAGATAACCAATAGGCCCCTATGATACACTACAAAATCAATGTCTGATGCATATAAAATCAATAACTGATACATCTACAACCCATATTCAACCTCACATTCCAGTTTCACTTGATTACTCAATTCAATTAAAACTCAATCAACTCAAATACAATCAGTAAAAACCCATTTGAAAATCTAAACTCAGCAAAATATAGGGAAACCACATTCAAATTTGCACCCAACAGTAAAATCTCAGGTTCAGTCCCAAGCCAATTCGAAATCCCTACCTATTAACATCAAACCAAAAGGAATCAATCCTAACAGTGAACTAATCACAAATAATTGATTCTAACAGGGAAATCCAAGTATTAAATCAGTTTTTAAAATACTTAAGGTTCAGAATTTGAAAACAGGAATTTGAAATACCATCGAAACCAAACAAAATCGAAATAATTATGGTAAAACATATGCACAGAGTTAGGAACATACTAGGCATGTCCACGTGTCCCATTGTGTCCAAAAAATAGGACACGAAGGTGTCCAAGTGCTTGAAAACACACTACATACGTACAGACTGCACTGTCTCGTGCAGCGAGTCCACGTTCTCGTGGATGCAACACGAGGCACGACACGTCTCGTGCTTGTGTCCACGTGTAGCCCACATATAGGCCTATACACGCGACACAACACGAGACACGGAGGACACGTATACGCGTGATACGACACGCGTATCAGACGCGGCTCTGCGCGCGTACAGTCCCTGTGTATGACCAGTGCGGCCTCGTTTTCGTGTCCGACACGAAATGAGGTGTCGTAAAACTTGGGGAGTATCTTCTCAGTCACTGCCCCAACCTCCACGCCAAGTTTTGCGTGTTGAAACGTTGTGTCCAGTGAGAAATAGGACACGGGTAGCAGGACAGCGCACACGCGTGTCGTGCAGCGTGTCCGCACCCAATTTCGACACGAAATCGACACGAAATTCACATCAGTCTTCACAAAGATTAATATACATATTTAGATCTACAAATTCATATAATTACATTTACAAAAATCGAAAATAAAATCCTTAGAGGTATTTCAACAAACACCTACACCACACTACGACACGTGTCCGATACGGACACCAAACGGACACGAAATTCACCCAAATTTTAGGGACACCTAGGAGACTCCTAGATCTAGCCCTACATGCAAAAAAAACTAAAATTTAAATCAATTTAAAAGGTTTTACCTATATGTGCAAAAAGCTTGGAAAAGCTTCAAATGGGGGATTTCTCTTCTTGATGGCAAAATCTCCAAATTGACCCAAATCTAGGATTAAACCCCAAAATCAGAAAGTAGGAGAGTATTAGGTTCTAATGCAAGAAACTAGAATAAAAAAGGAACTAAAATGGATTTATGGGAATTTTTGGAAGAGGGACAATTACCTTTCTTTTCCAATGTTGAAATGAATGAAAGAAGGAGGCAAGCCCTAGAGAATAAGTGTTTATATAGGGTGGGGATCCCTATGGCTGGTCATTTAGGGTTTGGTTAGGGTTAGGGCTTCTAGTTATGGGCCATGGGCCAAGTCATGATCAAATAAATCATCAAGCCATAAGTCATTTCATGAAACCACAAGCCATGACTTAAATTTACTAAACCAAGTTCCCTCATTCTGAAATTAGTTTCTAATGACTAAAAGTAGGTTAATCTAAGTTAGATTAGGGTCACCATGGCTAGGGTTAGCTTCTAGGCTAGTCCACTAGGTCTCAACAAGTCAAAGTCAAACTAGAATTCACCAATTCAACAAATCACCAAATAATTCAAATAAGTCAAAATGACCAAATTACCCCTAGGCTAAAAATGATAATTAAAATATCCTAATGACATGGTTGTGCTCTAGGTCATGCAGTCTCTCAGGTTTCACTAGCAGCACATCAAAATCACAAGTCATGACTTAAACCAGTTTTTAAATAGTTTAAAAATAATTAAAAATTACCAAAAATCATAATGTGAATTAAATATCAATAATTAATAATTATAATTACAAAATTTCAAAATTACCCTCATCTGGAAAATTGGGTGTTACAAGAGTCGACTTAGATTGACTTGATATAACTTGATTTGACCTAGATTGACTTGACAGGACTTAGTGTGACTCAGTGAGACCTAGTTTGACCTAGATTTCATATCATTCATTATAAATCATTCTTAACTTGTTAAACCTAAATTAACATAAAATATCTCATCTTTAGGTTTCTGATTACCACTCTGAGCATTGATATACCCTACACAGCTCAGGACAGCAGGCGAGTACATTCACTGATAGTTTTTATTGTCTTGATATCTGCTATATCCGATTCAGTTGTAGTGTCTTACTTGATTCCTAACACGATAGTTCACGGACTAGTATATGTCGGATCCTGTCATGAGATGTTGTTCCCGGGTTACTTGGTATATTGGTACATGACTCGACTTGTTACTTGTACTTGTATAGACATGGACTTGGAAGTGGGCTGATCATCTGCTTTTAAATCCCGTATCATGACGTGTTATGTCCGGATCCTTTATACTATTCGGGGATGGGAAGTTATTAGTGGTTGTGTGATCAAAATTTTCATATTGTTCTATTGTACACATTGTTCATAGCTATACCCTCGCCTCACGACGGGTAAAGCCTTACCCTACATCGTTTATAGCTTTCCATGGTGACCGGCCTTACCGCTCTATTGTATACATTGTTCATAGCTGGTCGGATGGAAAGCCTGGTCATATTTTCCAAGCCGATCACATAACGCTCTAATAATTCAAGGCACATTTTATATTTACTTATCTTATCATATATCCTGTTCTGTTCTACATTCAGTACTTTCTCACTATGCTATGATATTCAGTGACTCACATGTTCTACATGCCTTTATATTGTACCTTGATTGGAGACTAAGTTCTGCTCGGGAGAAGAATTACAACCCCGGTCCTTATTTGGTTTAAGGGTTGTAACTCAGCTTCCGAACGGTTCCCAAGTCTTCATATATCTTTGTCTTGTAGTTCATTATACTGTCTCTTATAGAATTTGTCAATTCACATGGAACTGCTGTTAGTGTTTGTACTTGCTCATTTTCCTGACAGGATACCGTTATGATATATTACAGATGACTCTGAGGCAGACTGCTCGACCTATTATGGGCTCGAGCTAGATGGAGTAGTCCAGGACCGTGGCCTTATAGTAGAGCCACTAGACTTTGTTCTCCCGGAGTAGTGTAGCTTAGTTGGGTTGCCTGGACTGCGATCCAGCTAGTATTATCAGACTGTAGCTTTTTATGTTATATTTTGAGACCCTGTGATGATGTGTATATATCTGGGCTTGTGTGGATCTTGAACTTATTTCCTGCTTTCATCTATCATATTTCCTTTCATGCTATCTATCCTAGTTTGCCTTGTGATTGAGACTGTATTGCTATGTCACCTCCATTCGGAGTGTATATACTGTACAGGTACCTTTATCTATTTAGTTGTAGTATTTATAGATGACCTAGACAGCGTTCTACCGTCGATACTGCGGCGTAGGCTGGACGTAACCACGTACTCGTGCCCCTAATCAGGGTGTGGGTCGTGACACATTTTTGTGGTAGCCCACGCAGGTCCGGTGTCGCAATTAGTACGATCTCGTAATGGTGCTCGACTTAGAGTACTAATTATGAGCCTGCAATTAGGACGTAGGACCTAGGATACGATAGGAGATTCTCAATCACACCTAGGAAAATTTTCTGATCTTTTGATTATCATGATTACTCTCCTTGTATTAAATTAACTGTCCTTCTTTGATAATATCTTCTCATGTGCCATATTGATTTTCTTGTTTTAATTCGTCTCCAGGATGACGAAGACGCACCCGCAGGCCACTGGATCGAGTAGCTTACACGAGAGATCTGACCAGGCTGAGGAGGAGGTTCACGAGACTGCCCCCAGTGATTCCACTATCCCGGAGGCCGTGGCAGTTGCACAGGAAGGTCTACCACCTCTACCCCAGAGGGTTTCGGTCGTTGTTCCAAAGATATTGCCGCCACCACCTCCGATACCGACGGATACACACCACATGTTCCTTCTCCTTCAGCAGATGATGGAGACACAGCGAGCCCAGGCAGAGGCATCGCAGCGCCAGATGGAGGCGTCACACCGTCAGATTGAGATGCTGAGATAGAGCATGGAGAACTCGCATCAGCTTGCACTGACAGCCGTAGAGAGAGTGGCACCGGGTACGATATAGGGCCCTACCGGCCAGCAGCCGTACCAGTAGCAGTCCAGACCAGGGACAGTATTAGACTTTAGGAAGATGAGCTCCAGGGACTTCACGGGCACGGAAGGCATCCTTTATGTAGACGACTGGTTAGAGGACGTGCAGCGGAGTATGGAGCTGGCAGAGCTTCCTAGAGGACTTTGGGTTTCAGCCGCAGCCAGCCGATTCTTCGACATCGCGCTGACATGGTACCGTACGGATCCTCGTGCGTCGGTGAGAGGGCTGACATGGGAGAACTTCCGGAGGCTCTTTAAGGAGAAGTTCTTCCCGGACGTGGCTCTTACAGCATTGGAGGGCCAGTTAGTGGGTCTAGTGCAGGGGAACTCGTCGGTGGACGAGTATGCAGCAGAGTTCTTCCGCCTTAGCAGGTTCGCTCCCGATATGATTCAGGATGAGGGGCAGAAGGCTCGTAAGTTCCATAGGGGACTCATTCATGCAGTGCGCACTCGTACCTCGGGTCGCCGTGATGCGACGTTCGATCAGATATTGATGGACGTACAGATTACAGAGGAGGACTTCGGCCTCAAGCCGAAGAGGAGCGGTGACACCATGGGGGCGAGTTCCAGTACGGAACCGGCCAAGTGCCCCTACTTTCAGCATCAGTAGAGGCTATTTCAGTACTAGCAGCCTCTGTTGCAGATTCAGCAGGCACCAGCGCGTGCCCAGCAGCACCAGGGACAGGGCCAGAAGCAGGCCATCCAGTGTGCCTTCTGCAAGAAGATGGGACACACCCGGGAGGTTTGTAGGATGAAGCAGGGAGTTTGTTTATTCTGTGGCGCTCCAGACCACCAGGTGAAGAACTGTGCTGCCCGTGCAGCCAGACAGGCAGGCCAGGACGGAGTGCAGCATGCTAGAGGAGGCCAGCAGGGGCGAGCTTTCGCCATGACAGTTGAGCCCACTCAGGCAGTAGCAGAGCAGATAGCAGGTTCCAATCCTTCGATCTCATTTCCGCATTTGCCTTCTTATAAACTGTCTTGAAATTCGATTCTATATGTTCCTTGATCATTTGATAAAATTTTGTCCTTGTGATGTGATATTCTTCTGAGATAAGTCGTATGGGCTAGGTCGCCTCGATTATGAGATTTTAGAATCCTCTAGGGTCATGCTAGCAGGTAGAGTGAGGACATATAGTCGGATTATGGACGTATTTCTCGGGTGTGGGAATTTAAGATTTTTGCTGCCAAGCTAGCGGCAATGCGAAAATTTTAAATACCATAATTCTAGAGGTATGTACCTTAGTCGAGGACTCTGTGATTATCGTAGCCTTGCTCACTGGCATGACAGAGATTCTGAGTATCATGATGATTGGACAGACGCATACGATTATCGAACTGCATGATTTTTCTGTGTTTACTTTGTTTTAATTTTTGGTGGATGAATTCTTTTAAGGTGGATAGACTTATAGCACCCAGTTTCTATTTGAGAGTAATTTTAAATTTTATCATTTTAGTCATTTAATTCATGCTTTGATTTTTGAGATTTTAAATCATTTTAAATTTTAAGCCATGACTTGTGATTTTGATAATTTACTATTGTTTGGTTTTAATTTCGAGGACGAATTTTTTTTAAGGTGGATCGACTTGTCACCCTCACTTTTCCAAGATAGGGGTAAAATGGTAATTTTCTATTTTAGAATATTTTTTGAGAATTTTATTTCATGAATATTAATATTTAATGATTATAGGAGTCGGGTTCAAATTTCATCGCATTCCGACTTAATTCGGGACTCCGAGGAAATTTCGACTTGAGTTGTGATTAGCACATTAATTAGCCATGGCCCACTAAACTTAATATTTAGGTTTATGAGTTTGGAATAATCCCACATGAGTGTTTAGGCTTAAGTATGATTTTTATTTGGTCTAAACTAACTCCCAAAACCAAATTAGGAAGCTAACTTAGCATAGAAGTAAAAGGAGGGGCAAACTTGTAAATAGCAAGTGCCCCAAACCCCTTATTAGGGCTGGCCACTTCTTCCCTCTTTCCTTCTTCCCACTTTAAATTTTCTTCTTCTTCTTCTTCTCCAAGTTCTTTCCAAAAGAAAGAAGAGAAATCCTTGGATTTCATCTCCACGTAAAGCTTTTCTTCCCGTTTTCTTCCATCGATCTCTCCCTCTACCCTAAGTGGTGTTTCTCCAAGCTTTTGGGAGCAAGAAGTGGAGGGGTGTGTCCTAAACAATTCATTTTGTGTCGGAGCCGTGTCGGAGGATTTTAATTGGGATCCATCTCCCGATAGGTACAACCTATTCTCTAATTTTTTCTTTTCATCATAATAAATAGTTTGAACCCCGTAGGAATGACCCCCATGGTAGTATCTCCATTTGTGTCCATTTCGTGTCCATTTGGAGGTCATAGGAGTGTCCTTTGTATTGTGGTTGTGTCCTAGTGGGAAAAATCCTATTTGGACACTTGTATTTAATATTTATATTGTGTAAATGATTATTTAGAGTTTTAATCTCAGATTTTATGTTATTTAGAGATTGTATTCTTTGGTATCATATTGTATCATATTCTAATATATATATATCTATATTATTGTATATGTATATTGTGTCTGTATATATATATATATATATATAAATATATATATATATATATATATATATATATATATATATATATATATATATATATATATATATATATATATATATATATATATGTATATTTGGCTCTCAAATTCATATGTATATAATATATGTGTATGTGGATGTGGATATATGTAGGTGTGTGTGTGTGGGGAAAATTGTGTATAGAGAGTGATAGGGGGATAGAGAGAATGGGATTGAGAGTATAGAGTGGTGATTTGATTTGGTGTTTGAGTGTGTGTGTGTTTGTATTAGAAATTAGAGGGATTGAGAGTGTGGGGTTTGGTTTGTGTAGTGTGTGTACATAGAGTTGGAGAGAGTGGTAGAGGGAATGAGAAATCATAATGTGTGTATGTGTTTGTTTTGTGAGTGTTTGAGTGTTGGGTTGGTGTGTGTATATGTATTTAATAGAGAGGGGTATTAGAGAGTTGGAATGAGAGAGGGAAGGGGACAGCCATTAGTCCCAATCCAGCCCCTAAAACCAGCCTTTGAGCTGTCCCAAAACAGCCCTGTTCAGTCCCTTATAACAGCCCTAAACTGCCATCAATTCAGCCCCAAAACACAGCCCTTACCTGTCCTAAAAACCAGTCCCATATCACCCTAAAACCTGTCCAAAAGGACAACCACTTCGCCCCAAACCTGTCCTAAAATAGGCCCCAACACAGCCCCATTATTCAGTCCCTTCCAGGCCAATTCAGCCCTTGTAGCAACCCCAAAATAGGCCACTAAATGGCAGCCTATAGCAGTACCAAATCACTCCCAAAACCCCTTCAAAACAGTCCTAAAATCAGCCCTTAACATGCCTACATAACAGTCCTAATTTCAGCCTAAATCAGTCCTATTGAACCTATGTGTGAGTGTGTGTGTGAGTTATATAGGTGTCTATAGGAGGGCCTATATAGGTAGCCATTAGCCTAAGTGTGTGAGCCTATAGGTGAGCCTATAGGAGAGCCTAGGAGTGAGCCTAAGTGTGGTGCCTATAGGTGAGATTGAGTGAGTGAATGTTGAGTGAATTAGATTTGGTGAGAGGGTGATTTTGAGTTCCGTGATTCGGAACGCATCCAAACTTGAAGGGGACCTAGTTAATGTGAATTAGATTTTGTGGGTAGGCTCCTATGTTGAAATTGGGATTGCGTGTGGGATTAGGAGGATGGTATCGCACGATACCATTGAGTATCTTGAGATATTCAAGATAACGGGTAAACGACCAATATGGACCGTAAGATGGACTGGATGTCCACTCTACCTAGAGAACTTGGTAGGTAATGATTGTATAGGCTAGTATCCTACTACCCTAGGAAGCCGGGAGTGAAATTCCTAAGGGAAGGCCACTTGGCGTCAACGTTAGAGTGGTTTAAGGGTATGTGTATTATAGGGTAATCGGATAATTTCAAGATATGGGATTCGGGTATTCGGATTGACTTAAAACTTAGGTGACTTGTTAGGTACACCCTACAAATGTCATTTTTGAACCAATTTTGGCTCGGTTGACCCAGAGTTGACTTTTTATCCAAAGGTCAACGATGAGTCAACACTTTGTCTAAATTTGACCAAAACCAAACTAGAGTTGACCAGTTGACTAAAAGTCAACTGTTGGTCAACATTTGACCAGTTTGACCTAGGGTTGACCTAGAGTTGACCAGAGTTGACCAGGGTTGACCAGTTGACTAAAAGTCAACTGTAGGCCAACTCTTGATCCCGTTTGACTTGCTTCGACTTGTTTTGACTTGCGATGACTGGTATGACCTAGAGTCGACTTAGATTGACTTGATATAACTTGATTTGACCTAGATTGACTTGACAGGACTTAGTGTGACTCAGTGAGACCTAGTTTGACCTAGATTTCATATCATTCATTATAAATCATTCTTAACTTGTTAAACCTAAATTAACATGAAATATCTCATCTTTAGGTTTCTGATTACCACTCTGAGCATTGATATACCCTACACAGCTCAGGACAGCAGGCGAGTACATTCACTGATAGTTTTCATTGTCTTGATATCTGCTATATCCGATTCAGTTGTAGTGTCTTACTTGATTCCTAACACGATGGTTCACGGACTAGTATATGTCGGATCCTGTCATGAGATGTTGTTCCCGGGTTACTTGGTATATTGGTACATGACTCGACTTGTTACTTGTACTTGTATAGACATGGACTTGGGAGTGGGCTGATCACCTGCTTTTGAATCCCGTGTCATGACGTGTTATGTCCGAATCCTTTATACTATTCGGGGATGGGGAGTTATTAGTGGTTGTGTGATCAAAATTCCCACATTGTTCTATTGTACACATTGTTCATAGCTATACCCTCGCCTCACGACGGGTAAAGCCTTACCCTACATCGTTCATAGCTTTCCATGGTGACCGGCCTTACCACTCTATTGTACCCATTATTCATATCCGGTCGGATGGAAAGCCTGATCATGTTTCCCAAGCCGATCACATAACGCTCTAATAATTCAAGGCATATTTTATATTTACTTATCTTATCATATATCATGTTCTGTTCTACATTCAGTATTTTCTCACCATGCTATGATATTCAGTGACTCACATGTTCTATATGCCTTTATATTGTACCTTGATTGGAGACTAAGTTCTGCTCGGGAGAAGAGTTACAACCCCGGTCCTTGTTTGGTTTAAGGGTTGTAACTCAGCTTCCGAACGGTTCCAAAGTCTTCATATATCTTTGTCTTGTAGTTCATTATACTGTCTCTTATAGAATTTGTCAATTCATATGGAACTGCTGTTAGTGTTTGTACTTGCTCATTTTCCTGACAAGATACCGTTATGATATATTACAGATGACTCTGAGGCAGACTGCTCGACCTATTATGGGCTCGAGCTAGATAGAGTAGTTCAGGACCGTGGCCTTATAGTAGAGCCACTAGACTTTGTTCTTCCGGAGTAGTGTAGCTTAGTTGGGTTGCCTGGACTGCGATCCAGCTAGTATTATCAGACTGTAGCTTTCTATGTTATATTTTGAGACCCTGTGATGATGTGTATATATCTGGGCTTGAGTGGATCTCGAACTTATTTCCTGCATTCATCTATCATATTTCCTTTTATGCTATCTATCCTAGTTTGCCTTGTGATTGAGACTGTATTGCTCTGTCACCTCCATTCGGAGTGTATATACTGTACAGGTACCTTTATCTGTTTAGTTGTAGTATTTATAGATGACCTAGACAGCGTTCTACCGCCGATGTTGCGGCGTAGGCTGGACGTAACCACGTACTCGTGCCCCTAATCAGGGTGCGGTTCGTGACAGGCAGGACAGCTAGGAATGGGGTAGTTTTTGTATATATATATATATAATGTATGGATGTAAAGGGAATTTTTTTTGTCTGTTGTACAACTTTTTGGAATTACAACAGATGTAAATAGTTTTGTATTAAGGTTTAGAATATAGAAGTTGTAAGGACTTCCTCTTGAAGCATATTGTAACCATATTTTGTGAAATGAATAAAATATGCTTCTTTTGGTTCTGACTATCTAAAACTGCAATTGCTTTTTTATCTCTTTAGTGATTAAGTTACTTCAATATCCTCTTCCAAAAATTTATATTAAGATTTTACAATCTTTAATATTTAGGAAATGTCTTCTCCATCAAACCCCAATGCATCACAAACGGAGACTTCCGAGACACGACCGACTGATGCCTTTGAGAGTTTTCAAAGAATCTTGGAAGCTAACACCCAACAGATCCAACTATCCCAAGCCATGTCTGCAAAATTACTGGAAAGGTTGGATATCACAGCTACTCCTAAGGCTGGGACTATTTCAAATTTCAGGACGATCAAGCCCCCAGAGTTCAAGGGGGCTGAAACTCCTATGGAAGCGGCACAGTAGATTAGAACCACAGAAGTATTACTGAAGGGCACGAAGATCGCGCCAGACGATATAGTGTCACTAGTGAGGATTCAACTGAAGGATGTAGCCGATATCTGGTGGAGCTCCTTACACCCCGAAGAATCTGATGAAATTGTATCATGGGAAAAATTTAAGGAAAAATTTGAAGAGAGGTTATTTCCTCCTAGCACCAAGTTGGAACTGGAAAGAAGATTCCTACATCTGAAGCAAAATAAAACTTCTGTCGATGAGTACTCGACGGAATTTACAAGACTCAGCCGATACGCTTCGAGCATGGTAACTACAGAGAAGACGAAGGTAGTTCGGTTCAGCGAAGGACTGGACGATAAATTGAAGATGAAGGTTGCTCCCTACAGATGTCAAACTTATGCTGAGGTGGTCGAAGCTACAAGAGACCAAGAGAGAATGCAAAATGATAAGAACAACTCGAAGGCTGGTGGACAAAAGCGGAGTCTGTCGACCGGCTCACCTCAGGGAAGGACCTCGGGACAAGGGCAACAGAAGCGTGCTCAGCCTGAACATAATAGAGTCATGCTAAGTTGTTCTTACTGCGGGAAGTCAGGGCATACAAAGAATAACTGCAGAAGACTTCAGGGAAAGTGTCTGAAGTGTGGATCTTCCAACCACCGGTTGAACCAATGTCCCCAAAACAATAGAAGATATGTAGTACAGAATAATGCACAGGGACCAAGAGCTACAAACTAGGGATTTCAGCAAAGGCCTTTCTTCCAGAACAATGAGCCCAGGATTAATACTCCTTCAGCGCAAGGTCATTCTCCGACAGGATATCAACAGAGACCAGCATTGGCACCTTAAGCGCACCAAATTCATCAGGCTCAGAAGGCTGGTCAGAACAACAACAAGAAGAAAAAGAACCACGGCCAAGCCTTTATGATGGATAGCAATGAAGCAGGAATTGTAGGGGACGTGGTGACAGGTACTATACTCGCTTTATCTAGACCTGCATCGGTACTGTTTGATTCTAGAGCTACTCATTCTTTTATATCCGTATCATTCATATCTGAGTATAATATAGAGACTCAACCTCTAGTTAGAAAGTTGAAAATTCTTACGGATAATAGCGTGGTAGAAGTAAGCCGAATTTATAGAAATTGTCCAATCAAAATTAGAGGAGCCAGCTTCTGAACTAGACTATTAGTCTTTCCCATGGACAATTATGGTGTAGTATTTGGGATGGATTGGTTAATATCAACATCGGCAATTATTGATTGTGGACAAGGAGAAGTTCAGTTTTTCTTACCCAGTAGGAAGTTGCATAAATTTGTTAGAGCTCAGAAGGAGTTTGATAAAAAAAAAAGAGTTAGAGAAGTTTGAATTAAGGAGTCTTCAGAATCAAGTAATTAAGGAATGGCCAAGAGTTGTGAATAAATTTAAAGATGTATTCCCTCATGAGTTACCCGAATTACCACCAGATAGGGCCGTCAAATTTAGTATTGATTTAATTCCTGGAGTTGTCCCTATTGCTAAGAAGATATATCCAATGAATGAGGAGGAATTAGCAGAATTAAATAAGCAAATCAAGGAATTGCTGGCTAAGGAGTTTATCAGACCTAGTGTTTCTCCATGGGGAGCACCTGTGCTCTTTGTAAAGAAAAAGGATGGGAGTTTGAGATTGGTAATAGATTATGGAGCACTGAATGAAGTAACAATCAAGAATAAATATCCACTCCCTAGGATCAATGAATTGTTCGACCAACTTGGAGGAGCGACTATATTCTCTAAGATAGATCTCAGATCAGGATATCATCAAGTGAAGATTAAGAAAGAAGATATACCAAAGACTGCTTTCAGAACCATATATGGACATTATGAATTTCAAGTCATGCCTTTTGGATTGACTAATGCTCCGGCCATATTTATGGATTTGATGAATAGAATATTCTACCAATATTTGGATAAATTTGTGATCGTGTTTATTGATGACATATTGATCTACTCGAAGAACGAGGAGGAGCACAAAGAACATTTGAGGATAGTACTTGAAACTCTGAGGCAGGAAAAGCTGTATGGAAAGTTGAGTAAATATGAATTTTGGTTAAAAGAAATTTCTTTATTGGGACACATAGTAAGTGGAGAAGGAATAACAGTAGATCCTAAGAAAATAGATCAGTCAAATCATGGCCTACTCCCAAGAACGTAGCTGAGATTCGATGTTTTGTTGGCTTAGCTGGATATTATAGAAGATTTGTGGAGAACTTTTCCAGAATTGTTGAGCCGCTTACTCGGTTGACTCGGAAGAATGAAAAAAATCATTTGGACTGATAAATGTCAAGCGATATTTGAGGAACTAAAGGAAAGACTTGTCACAGCACCAGTACTGGCGTTACCAGCATGGTCAGGAGGTTACGAGATCTATAGTGATGCTTCTGGCAAAGGTTTGGGCTGTGTGCTGATGCAGCACGGAAGAGTTATTGCTTATGCTTCGCAACAGTTGAAGGTTCATGAAAAGAACTATCCAACACATGATCTGTGTAGCTCCCCTTCCCGAAAATTTTTGAATTTTTTTTATTATTTATTTGATTTCAATAGTGATTTTAGAATTTTATAAATGTTTATTTAGTTAATTATTACGGTAGATGACTTTAGCCATGATGGAGTTTTGAAGTACAAGACGACTAGGAATCATGGCACGAATAGTGTAGTGGCGTGCCTTGACCAGTGTATTAGCCATGCCAAGGAAGGCCGAGCCATAGAGATGTCATAACTAGGAAAACCAGGCCAAGTTGTAGCATGACCATTATAAATAAGTTTTATTAATTATTATTAGATTTATTGATTTTGCAGGAACCCGGTTGAACCAAGTTAGTCCGAACTGGGCCGAACCAAATCCAAGCCCAGGTAGGCATGTAGTTGGACCAAGTACGGCCTTGTAGACATGTTTGGTAAGTGCAAGTATTTTTTGTATATATTTTGGAATTGGCAATTATTTTCTAAGAATATTTATTATACGTAAATTATAGGTATTATTAATATTAAATAGCATATTAGAATATTTATACGATTTTCTGGGGCCCAGTAATAGGAGTTTATGATATGCCCATCCAGGAGCCACTATTGAATTATTTTAACAACTAGTGGAATTATTATTATTAATATTATTATTATTGGGGTTATTGAGAATAAACTATTTATTATAATTAGTTATTATTAATTTATTCTTTATCAAAAGAATAAATATTTGCGTATATATATATATATATATATATATATATATATATATATATATTATATATATATATATATATATATATATAAATATATATATATATATATATATATATATATATATATATATATATATATATATATATATATATATATATATATATATATATATATATATATATATATATATATATATGGGTCTATGTGTATTTATATGCAAATATATTATATATATATATATATATATATATATATATATATGTATATGAGTGTATATATATTTATGTATATGTATATACATAGATATTGTATACGTGTGTATATATATATAAATATTATATGTGTGTATTGTGTGTGTGTATTAAATATATTATACATATTTTTTTTGTATTAAATATATTATACATATGTATATGTGGGTATATATATATATGTATACAAGTACAAAAGTATTTATGTGTATTTATGTATTTATATGTAAATATATATTATATATTTATGTATATGTGTATATATATATATATATATATATATATATATATATATATATATATATATATATATATATATATATATATATATATATATATGTATTAGAAAAGGGAAAATGAAAAACAAAACAAACTAAGCCCCAGGCCATCCCAGCCCGAGACCTTAATTCTCCTGTCACGCCCTAGAACCAGAATACTGGAGAGCGGGGGCGTACATAGCCAGCTACGTATATTGAAATGAAATCCACCTCGCTATACGGTCATGACTGTCTAGATATGAGGGTTTACTACCAGCCAACGGTCTCTTAAGGTCAAGCCTATTGTCTCAATCTCAAACAAGTAGTATAGTTACAAGATGTTAGATCACCAAATATACAATAAAAGGCATCCCAAATATTACATATTCAGTTGATCATGAAGCTAGTCATACAAAATGCGAGAACTAGCAAGAGTTAAGTCATATATGATCAACCCTAGGATTTGTTAATCATGTTTACAGCCCGTAGGCAGACAGTAAGTAAATGTGCATCGAGCTAACAGGTGCTCGTCGGCTAAACGCCTCAAGAATAATTTACAATGGAGTGAGTGAAATAAAATGGAAAACCCACTCGTAGCCCGGGTTCCTTCTAGTCGCCACCATTGGACTGGAAGTTCGGTAGATCCTCGGGTGCTGCTCCGAAATCTGGCCACACAAAACCAGCTGGATCAAACCCCATAAAGAGCAAGTGCCACAAAGGAGGCCACAAAATAAGAACAAAAGCCAGCATATCAGAACATAAGAAAATAGAAGAAAAGTACAAGTAATAAAAGTACAGCAGGACAATAAACGACTTGGGACATGGAACCATTCCGGGAGCCAGATTACAACCCGTAAATTAAACAAGGATCGAAATTGTAATCCTTCGCCTGAATAGCACTTGTCTCTATCCATTTATTGTTAAAGATAAGTAAAACAATCAGGTACAGGAGTACCAGGTACAGGGACTTAGACGAGACTTGGACCATGCTAGACACCATCCATTCACAAGCGGCCAAGCAAATACTACGGCTTACTACCTTAACTAACTAGGGTTATCACAAGCCTAATTACTAACAAGATGCAATTGAGAATTTCCCAGTCCCAAGCCCTGCAGACTATCTAGTTATCCTTCCGCGGGTTGAGAGTATAGTTGGGTACATCGCCCAGGAGACGATATACCCTTAGGTGACTTAGAGGTGCAACACATGACAGTGTGCTGGAAATGTGCTCTACTCGTCGGCAAGCTACAAGTCCATTAAAGCGCCCAGATAAAGAGATTGCTTGTGACTGAAAATTCTCCATGTTCTAGTTTGATCTAATCATTAGCCTAATCCAATTTAGTATGAGTCCCTGGCCGTGGTGCCCAGGGAGTCACGTCCTAGACATGATGCAAGACAAGACAAGTAGATTTGCACAAGGCAACAAGAAGAACACCCACGATGTCAGGGCAAGTCAAGTACGACCAGTTGTCAAGTCGAGTCAAGTCAAGTCAAGAGTGCGTCGTGGCGGCCACTATCAAGATATCAAGTTACAGGGGATTAATTACAGGTCGCAGGTTACAAGTTAAAAAGCCACAAGTTACAAGCACCCAACAAGTTACTGCCAAGATCAGAGAATGCTAGCCATAAATTAAAAATACAGAAAATCGTGTCAAGGCGTGTCGGGTCAAGTCAAGTCGTGCTGTGGGCACCAAGATCTCAGAGAGCAAAATCAGCAAGAGAAAAACCGAGGACCAAGGGGAACACCTAGGGTCAGGAAGGGAAGCCATGGCACAGGGTGTGCCAGGCAAGGGGCTCGGGCAAGCGGCGCCAAGAGACGCGCTCGGGAACGGTCGCAGCGCGCCAAGGGGCGCGGGGAGCCAAGCGCGCAGGGGCGCGGGGACCGAGCGCGCAGGGGCGCGGGGACCGAGCGCGAAGGGGCGCGGGGGCCGAGCGCGCAAGGGGCGCGGGGGCCGAGCGCGCAGGGGGCGCGGGGGCCGAGCGCGTAGGGGGCGCGGGGCCAAGCGCGCAGGGGGCACGGGGGCCGAGCGCGCAGGGGCGCGGGGGGCCGAGCACGCAGGAGCGCGGGGCCAAGCGCGCAGGGGGCAAGGCCAGTAAGGTGTACGGCCAGCGAGGCGCGCAGCGCACGGGGATCAGCACAATCGGGCGGGGGCAGCAGCGCGCTAAAGAGCGCACGCGCCAACGGGTCAGCGGCCAGCGCCAAAGGGCGCGGCACGGGGGAAGCAGCCCGGCACTAAACAGCGCGGCTGGAAGGGGGTCTTCTTCTTCCTCAAGCTGAGAGAAAGAACACCTATGGCTCCAAAACTTTGGAACTTCACAACTTGGTCCATAAAACTCGAAATCCGGATTTTCAAGAGTCTAACTTGAGTAAAATTCGATTCTCTACAACATAGAAGCATCAAAACAAGCAAAAATCCAAGTTTGGTAGATCAAACCCAAGGAATTCCGAAAATGGCAAAAACTTAGATCTAGGAGAATTCAAGCTCCAAATCCAAAAATGTCAAGTTCTAATGTTGTTCCAAATCATCTAATTAAGCTAATAGACAAATAAAATTTGGTCTTCATGTGGTGGCAAGATGCACTTGCCTATGGGTGGGGTGTTGTGTGGAAGAAGGAAGAAGAAGAAGGAGTTAGAATTAATGGGGGAAGTAATAAGGAGAGAGAATGGTTGGTGGGGGATTTAATGAGGGTGGTTGTGGTGGAATGAGGGTGGAGTATAGGTTAAAGTGTTCCGTTGGTTTAAAATCAAACCAAACCAAACCAAACTGTCACTACCATATTTCTAGTGTGAGGGTATTTTTGTCATTTTTGGGGTAATTTAAATTTATTAGAATTTATTTGAATTTTTGGGAATTTTTGGGAATTATTCTGGAATTGTTTGGACTAGATTAATTTTGGCTAGTTTGGACCCATGTAGACCAACCTAGGAGCTAACCCTAGTTAGTATGGACTTGGTTAGGTTATGTGACTCTAGTCTAACCTAGCCTAATCTATGGTTTGGTCATTAGAACCTATTTAGCTATAGAAATTAGAAAGCCATAAGCCATGACTTGATTTAGAGTCCTTATTAATCAAATCAAACCACAGCTTATGTAACTTGGCCCAAAGCCCAAACTACCAAACCCTAACCTAGCCCATCATGGCCGGCCACCTAGTTTCATTGGGATTCCCCCACTATAAAACCCCTCCTAAAATCTAGGGCTAGCCTCCTTTCCCTAGGAAAATTATTTCAAGAAGAAAGAGGTGAGTTCCCATCCTTCTAAATTCATATAAAATCCATTTTTGGTCCTATTTCCCCCAAACAAGTTGCATTAGATTCTAATATTATTGTTCTTGCTGTTATTGAAACTTTGGTTCAGTTTGAGGTTGTTTTGATTGGATTAGGATACCAAGAGAGGAGCTCACAAAGGGGATTTTTTATTGGAAGTTCATCAATAGGTAACTTTGTCATTTCTCCATGGATTTTCATTTTGTCTTCATGATTAGGAAGCCCTAAGGGTCCCCTAAGTGTCAGTATAAGTTTTGTGTCGGGTATCCTAAGTTTCGTGTCCATTTGGACACGTTTCATGACTGTAGTCTTAGTGTTTGACGAAATGCCCCAAAGGGCATTTCGATCTCGTTTGCGTATTGTTTTTGAATAGGAATATTAGTTTTGATCTTGCTTATTGTGTCCTATTCTCATGTGGTAGTGTTCGTGTCGTTTCGTGTCGGATTCACCGTTTGGACACGCGCGTGCACACGCTCGCGCGCGAGCTACAGTAATCCCCTGCTGCACGGGGTCTGTAGCGGACACGACACGGGGTTTCAGGATACGAGATTCAAGGGAAACCTAGGGGCAATGTCTGTCATGACATTCCCCAAGTTTCATTGGGTTTCGTGTCGTGTCGGACACGTAGTTGCGTGTGCACGGGGAAGGGACTGTGTGGTTCAGTGCACTGGATCTTGATTCTGTTTTAATTCGATTTCTAATGGTTCTAATTATGTTTTAATGATTGTTTAGATCCTAACATGTTATATAATGTATGTAGATTTGGTTTACATGATTTAGTTAGTAGCTTATGTGGAGTTTGGGTATTCGAATGTATGAGAATCACTGATACTCACTAAAGCCTTCCCTGATACTGTTGTATTTTCACATTCATGAGCATTAACTTTTCCTAATTGTCTAATGCTTTCTTCACTGTAAATTACCCCCCTACTTATGTGTTGATCCACATTATTGAGGTAATTCATTTCGAGTTTGGCTTTTGTTGTGAATGGGGGTTTTGGACTTTGAGTTGATTCCAATGAACTGTCAACATGGATTTCTAATGTTTTCCTAAATTGTTTAAGATGAAACCTGAGAATATGTTATTCACTGTGTTTTGATTCTTCAACTATTATGATCCCTACAAGTTATAATACATGTTATCTAAGTCTTTTAAATTCAAGTATAGGCTTTGGTTTGGGGAAGGGGATATTGGTATGTGGTTTCACTTCGAAGGGTAAACTGGGATTGTGTTCCCAGTTATGAAACTTGGAATTCATTGCACACTGGAATATGTGACTGTCCTCTTGAGTTTTATGAAACTGAATGATTTTGGGTTATGGAACTTTTAGACATACATTAGCTCACTGTTTTGATAGCTATCAACTGATTTTTATACAAACTGATAACTGATTGAGTTTAATGTTGATTCTTAGTCTAGGAAATCTTTCCTATATAACTGTCTACAGATGATTCAATATTTTTTTTTCTATAGTGTATTAACCTGGAAATTGTACTAGGTTCAACCTGAGATTTTGTGGAGACTGTAACCTGGGAATAGCTCAGTCTCCAGGAACATTTGTATTGGGATTTCATTCCAGTTTTTTTTTGATAACTGAGTTACTCTTCATTGTATTGCCTTGTTTTTCAAATCTGAGATGAAGTTTTGGTTTAAAATATGTATAAGACTAACCCCCTTATTGCTACTTTCCTGTGTGTAATTCTTTCCCTTGCAGTCCAGTTTTAGTACTTGTATTGCTCACTCACTCACTAATTTGATTTCTCTATACACACACTATCCTCTCTCCCTTCCACTGTTTGAAATTCCTGCACATTGTTTTACTTCACACTCACACACACACTCTATACATATTCCTGTCACATGTTGCAACCCAAACACACACATACATTTATTCATGCCTTCCCTATATGCCTACCTAATGTACAGTCTAATATATGTGTCTATATATATAATGCAATTGTATTTTATATATGTAAGTTAATATATGCATTGTGATATATATGTTCCTACATATATATGAGTGTGGTTTTATACATATAGATATATAGTGTATGGGGGGATGCCATGATAGTACACATATGGGGTTGTATGGGTTATACAAGTACATGTATATGCCATATATGTATATAACTTGGGTATTTACTATATATGGGTAATGTAGTGTGATGGTTTGATTTTGGCTTGATATAGTTGTGTACTTGTTATTGGTCTATGTAGACTAAATTAGACTAGTTTGACTTAGGTTTGACTTGGTTGACCTAGTTTGACTTCTAGGGTTGACCAAGAGTTGACTTTGGCCTAGATTGACCTAGAATCATGTAGAATGCATAGTAGGGCTTCATTTTACCATGTTGGACTTGTTGTGACTTGTGCTGTTCTGATTAGGAGCCAGACATCACTCCTCGGACAGTACTTTCATATCGGACACTCAGATACCAGGCGAGTACATTCTCTGATCATTTCATATCCTACTTAGAATTATTTCCTGCATTAAATTACTTTACTTGTGCTTTCACGACATTATCACGGATTAGTATTGTACAGATCTTGTACTCCTGTGCTTTCACCATACATGTACAACTTTTTAGTGTAGATCATGTACAACTCTGTAGTGTAGATCATGTACAACTCTGTAGTGTAGATCATGTACAACTCTGTAGTGTAGATCATATACAACTCTGTAGTGTAGATCATGTACAACTCTTTAGTGTAGATCATGTACAAATCTGTTTCGTTCACATGTGCTATCCTGTACTCTGACTCACTAGCCACTGTTAGTTCCTTACTTATAGTAGATATTTCTATTACAGTTTTCTCTCTCTGTTTACATACTGTATTCTTCAGCACCTATATCTTACTTTACTGCATGATTATATTTTCTAACCTGCTATGAACTGTTGAGATGTACTGTACTCGCTCCTGTCCTGACTGGACCTGTTGAAAATATTACAGAGGACGAGGAGGAGGCTGGTCTGGATACTTACTACGGGACAGCCTTAGATGACACCTGCGAGCTGGACTCTCAGGAGGACCCAGCTCTAGCTGAGGATATCACCCCGATTGCCTATACTAGATTAGTTAGGCTTATCTTACTTTATGCAGTCTTGAGACATGTTTTAGATAGACTATATTTGGAGTTCAGAGTTGTATATATTCTTTCATTCTGTATCTGAGACCATGTGCTTCTGGATATTACTGGGATTATCTTAGACTACTTTTCATCTATTTATTTTCTTGAGTTCTATTTCATATCGTGCTGTCTCTTCCTTAGTTGTGATTGAGTTTACTGCTATGTCACCCCCATTCGGGGAGTATAAACTGTTTAGATATATATATTGTTAGAGGTATGTTGACCTAGGACAGCGTTCTACCGTCGACACTGCGGCGTAGGCTGGGCGTTGTTACGTTCTCGTACCCTTACAGTGGGTACGGGTCGTGACACGTTTTTAGTGGTGGCCCATGCAGGTCTAGACTAGAAGGTAGTGGTATTCGAATTAGAGTATCACTATAGCCTGCAGTAGGATATAGGACATTAATTTTAAGGTACTCAATCACTTTAGGAAAAAAAATTCTTTTATTGCCATCTAAATCCTTTTGTCAGCTGATCCTTTGAATTATAATTGTCCGCCTTTGTTATTTCGCTTCTTTCTCAGAAATTGATACTCTTGCTTGTCTATCTTCAGGATGGTAGAGACTAGATCGCAACGTGCTACTCATGAGGATGCTATAGAGGGGACTGCTACCTCTCATCCAGTACAGCGAGGCCAGGGGACTGCTGCTCCTGCCACCTCTGCTCGTATTGAGACCTCGGCAGTAGCAGCAGGGGGTATGCTTCCACCGGCTCGGAGACAGGACCCAGTTTTCCCAGAGGATCCTTACCAGCGGCCACCTGTAGGAACAGTTGACGCCGTTCAGCTGTTGGCCTTCTTTAGGCAGTACATGGAGGGTCAGCAGACCCAGCAGCAGAGGCAGACGGCAGAGCTCACTCGAGGCAATGAGCTGGCAGTGACAGCAGTGGAGAGAGTCGTGGCTCAGCCAACAGCAGTCCAGCAGCCGTACCAGCCACGGGAGAAGGGCATCCAGGACTTCCAGAAGATGTACCCGAGAGATTTCCGAGGGACAAAGGGGATCCTGTATGCCGATGAGTGGATCGAGCATATGGAGGAGATCTTCAGGCTGGCGGAGATTCCAACGAGGCTCCAGATAGAGGCAGCGGCCAGTATGATGTAGGATCTGGCCCGTACATGGTACCAGACCGACCCGAGGGTCGGCACAGCAGGACAGACTTGGGCAGCATTCAAGAAGCTGTTCAAGGAGAAGTTCTTTCCAGACGCAGCACTGGGGGCCCTCGAGACCCAGTTCGAGGCCCTAGTCCAGGGGAGCCAGTCCGTGGAGGAGTACGCAGGAGAGTTCTGCCGCCTGAGCAGATTTATGGATGACTTGTCCGAGACGACGAAGGCCCGGAGATTCCGGAAGGGCTTGGTAAAGGAGGTCAAGTCCTACACCAAGAACGCCCGCAGTGCTACATTTGAGGAGATCCTGGTGGACGCACTAGCTGCAGAGGATGATCTTGAGCTTAGGCTCAAGAGGGGACGAGACTCCCAGGGAGGCAGCAGTAGCGGAGGACCGGCCAAGAGGCCGCACTTTCAGCAGCAGTACCACCAGCCGCAGCCGATTCAGCAGAGGCCAGTTCACCAGCAGCAGTTTCAGCATCAGGCACCCAGGCACCAGGCAGTCAGTTGTACCTTCTGCAAGAAGCCTGGACATGTCTTCAACGAGTGCAGAAAGAGGCTCGGGAGGTGCCTTCTTTGCGGAGCGGCAGATCACCAGCTGAGGGATTATGCTAGGTCTAGGGGACGAGTAGCCCAGGGAGGAGGAGCCAGAGCAGCAGCAGGCCAGCAGAGGGGACCAGCCCTGCCGATGCAGCAGCAGAGGTTCGTCCAGCACCAGCAGCAGGCCAGGAAAGGCCAGCAGGGGCGAGCTTTCGCCATGGCAGCAGAGGATGCAGAGGTGATTGGAGAGCTGATTGCAGGTTCGATTCTACTCGACTCCAGTCCAACATTTGTATTATTCGATTCCGGTGCTTCGCATAGCTTCATATCAGTATCTTTTGCGATTAGACACGGTATCATAGCTGAATCGTTGCCTAGGACTTACAAGATCACGACCGGGGGTGGCATTATCCTCGTGAGTGATGTTTGTAAGGGTCGGAGAGTAGTTTTGGGAGGCCGTGAGTTGGAGGTGAGCCTGCTCGTAATACCATTGCCGAACTACGATATAGTACTAGGCATGGATTGGTTGAGCAGGCACCACGCCAGCATTGATTGCAGAGGGGGTAGAGTTCTCTTCAGAGTGCCGGGGGAGCCAGAGTTCGAGTACTCCAGACGTCAGGCAGAGCAAAGCAGCGGAGTCTTCTGTGGAGTCTCGGTCGAGGAGCAGACGATTCTACACCCCTTGATAGCAGATTATATGGATGTTTTCCCAGAGGAGTTGCCGGGATTGCCACCAGAAAGAGACATAGAGTTCTCGATAGACTTGGTTCCAGGAGTGGAGCCCATCTCTCAGCATGTCTATCGGGTGAACAACAGCGAGCTGGTGGAGCTGAAGAAGCAGGTGGATGAGCTACAGGACAAGGGCTTCATCCGTTCGAGTTCATCGCCATGGGGTGCACCAGTGTTGTTCGTACCGAAGAAGGATGGATCAGTACGCATGTGTATTGACTATAGGGCACTCAACAACCTCACGATTAAGAACAAATACCCACTGCCGCGGATCGATGATCTATTTGACCAGTTGAGCAGAGCTCGGGTATTTTCTAAGATTGATCGGAGGTCGGGATATCACCAGGTGAAGGTGAAGAGGGAGGATATTCCCAAGACCGCTTTCAGGATACGGTACGGGCAGTTCGAGTTTTTGGTTATACCGTTTGGGCTAACCAATGCACCAGCAGTATTTATGAACCTTATGAACAAGGTGTTCTACCAGTATCTGGATCAGTTTGTGGTGGTGTTTATTGACGACATCTTGGTATATTCCAAGACTGAGGAGGAGCACGAGGAGCATTTGAGGATCGTGCTGGAGACTCTCAGGAAGGAGCAGCTTTACGGGAAGCTCTCCAAGTGTGAGTTCTTCTTAGACCGGGTGGACTTTTTAGGGCATATGGTGACTGGAGATGGTATCTCAGTTGACCCCAAGAAGATTGTAGCAGTTGAGGCATGGACAGCGCCGACTTCAGTTGCAGAGATCAGGAGTTTCCTGGGGCTGGCAGGGTATTATCGGAGATTTATGCAGGATTTCTCCCGGGTTGCAGAGCCGTTGACTCGGTTGACCCGGAAGGATGCTGAGTTCGTTTGGTCAGAGGAGTGTCATGCAGCTTTTGATGAGTTGAAGAAGCGGCTTACGACAGCTCCGATTCTGACATTGCCTTCAGGATCGGGTGGTTTCACTATTTATAGTGATGCTTTAGGGAAGGTGCTGGGTTGTGTGTTGCAGCAGCACGGGAAGGTGATTGCCTATGCTTCCAGGCAATTGCGTCCCCATGAGAAGAACTACCCTACCCACGACCTGGAGCTGGCAGCAGTGATATTTGCTCTGAAGCTGTGGAAGCATTATCTGTATGGTGAGAGGGTGGAGATCTTCACAGATCACAAGAGCTTAAAGTATGTGTTCACTCAGAAGGAGTTGAACATGACGCAGCGCAGATGGTTGGAGTTGATGAAGGACTTCGATATTGTACTGCAGTATTATCCAGGGAAGGCCAACGTGGTTGCCGATGCCTTGAGTAGGTATCCGACAGCCATGTGTTTGACCATGGATCGGCATTTGCTTGCCGACTTGGAGAGCCTTGGGATTGAGGTGATTGTGCCCGGAGTATAGATGCAGCTATGGGGGATGCAGATTCAGTCAGACTTGGTGGAGAGGATCAAGTCAGCACAGTTTGAGGATGTTGCTCTGCGGTGTCTCCGAGAGCAGGTTCAAGCAGGATTGCTGGAGGGCGAGTTTTCTCTTGCAGAGGATGGTGCTTTGAGGCACGGTTCCAGATTATGTGTGCCCAGCGGAGATCTCAGGGAGCAGGTTATGCAGGAGGCCCACAGATCTCAGTACTCTATACACCCGGGTGCCAACAAGATGTACCGAGATCTGAGGGAGCATGTTTGGTGGTCAGGAATGAAGCGGGAGGTGGCTCGCTTCGTGGCTAGGTGTTTAGTCTGTCAGCAGGTCAAGGCAGAGAGACAGAGGCCCGGTGGATTGTTGAAGCCGCTGCCCATTCCCGAGTGGAAATGGGAGCATATCACTATGGACTTCGTATCGGGATTGCCGCGCACACCAGGAGGAAAAGACGTGATTTGGGTCATCGTTGACAGGTTGACCAAATCGGCCCACTTCTTGCCATTCAAGGTGGGTACATCTACAGAGAGGCTGGCGGAGTTGTATATGCGACAGATAGTCAGGATTCACGGGGTTCCAGTCAGTATCGTCTCAGATCGGGATAGCCTTTTTACTTTCTATTTCTGGAGGAGTCTGCAGACCAGCTTGGGCACTCAGCTCAGGTTTAGTACTGCATACCACCCCCAGATGGACGGACAGTCAGAGCGGACTATTCAGACCCTTGAGGATATGCTGTGGACGTGCGTCCTAGACTTTGGAGGTTCCTGGGAGGATCATCTTCATTTGGTGGAGTTTGCCTACAATAATAGTTTCCAGGCCAGCATTGAGATGTCACCTTTCGAGGCTCTGTACGGGCGTAGGTGCCGTACACCCTTATCTTGGGATGATGTTGGTGAGCGAGCTTTACTGGGGCCAGAGATGGTTGTTGATGCAGCCGAGAAGGTAAAGCTCATCAGGGACAGACTTCGCATGGCGCAGGACAGACATCGGCACTGGGCCGATAGCCACCGGAGGCCTTTGGAGTTTGAGGTACAGATTAGAGTAGGATTAGATTTAGGTTTGTTTGTTTGTGATTTTGATCATGTTTGTTTATTATAATTAATTGAGACCTTGCTTGTGTTTAGGTCGAAGACCAAATTTTCTTGAGGATATCTCCGACTCGTGGTACGATACGTTTCAGTGGAGGCGGAAAGCTTAGCCCGCGCTTCATCGGCCCTTTCATTATCAGCGGGAGAGTCGGTGACGTTGCTTACAGGCTAGACTTGCCGCCTGTACTAGTGGGGATCCACAACGTATTTCATGTATCACAGTTGAGACGGTACGTGGCTGACCCTAGCCATGTGTTCGATCATTCAGAGATAGAGGTTGGGCCTTCTCTCAGCTATCCAGAGCAGCCAGTGGAGATTCTGGATCGACGGGAGAAGGTTCTGAGGAACCAGGTGATACCCTTGGTACGTGTCGCATGGAGGCATCATTCTCCAGGAGAGTCTACCTGGGAGCGGGAGGATGCGATGCGCGAGCGCTACCCTTATCTTTTTTGGACCATGAGGTATGCTTTCTATCCTTCTCATCAGATGTATTTCGCCTTTCAATTTCGAGGACAAAATTCTTTTAAGGAGGGTAGATTTGTCACTACCACATTTCTAGTGTGAGGGTATTTTTGTCATTTTTGGGGTAATTTAAATTTATTTGAATTTATTTAAATTTTTGGGAATTTTTAGAAATTATTCTGGAATTGTTTGGACTAGATTGATTTTGGCTAGTTTGGACCCATGTAGACCAACCTAGGAGCTAACCCTAGTTAGTATGGACTTGGTTAGGTTATGTGACTCTAGTCTAACCTAGCCTAATCTATGGTTTGGTCATTAGAACCTATTTAGCTATAGAAATTAGAAAGTCATAAGCCATGACTTGATTTAGAGTCCTCATTAATCAAATCAAACCACAGCTTATGTAACTTGGCCCAAAGCCCAAACTACCAAACCCTAACCTAGCCTATCATGGCCGGCCACCTAGTTTCATTGGAATTCCACCACTATAAAACCCCTCCTAAAATCTAGGGCTACCCTCCTTTCCCTAGGAAAATTATTTCAAGAAGAAAGAGGTGAGTTCCCATCCTTCTAAATTCATATAAAATCCATTTTAGGTCATATTTCCCCCAAACAAGTTGCATTAGATTCTAATATTATTGTTCTTGCTGTTATTGAAACTTTGGTTCAGTTTGAGGTTGTTTTGATTGGATTGGGATACCAAGAGAGGAGCTCACAAAGGGGATTTTTCATTGGAAGTTCATCAATAGGTAACTTTGTCATTTTTCCATGGATTTTCATTTTGTCTTCATGATTAGGAAGCCCTAAGGGTCCCCTAAGTGTCAGTATAGGTTTTGTGTCGGGTATCCTAAGTTTCGTGTCTATTTGGACACGTTTCATGACTGTAGTCTTAGTGTTTGACGAAATGCCCCAAAGGGCATTTCGATCTCGTTTGTTCATTATTTTTGAATAGGAATATTAGTTTTGATCTTGCTTATTGTGTCCTATTCTTATGTGGTAGTGTTCGTGTCGTTTCGTGTCGGATTCACCGTTTGGACACGCGCGTGCACACGCTCGCGCGCGAGCTACAGTAATCCCCTGCTGCACGGGGTCTGTAGCGGACACGACACGGGGTTTCAGGACACGAGATTCAAGGGAAACCTAGGGGCAATGTCTGTCATGACATTCCCCAAGTTTCATTGGATTTCGTGTCGTGTCGGACACGTAGTTGCGTGTGCACGGGGAAGGGACTGTGTGGTTCAGTGCACTGGATCTTGATTCTGTTTTAATTCGATTTCTAATGGTTCTAATTATGTTTTAATGATTGTTTAGATCCTAACATGTTATATAATGTATGTAGATTTGGTTTACATGATTTAGTTAGTAGCTTATGTGGAGTTTGGGTATTCGAATGCATGAGAATCACTGATACTCACTAAAGCCTTCCCTGATACTGTTGTATTTTCACATTCATGAGCATTAACTTTTCCTAATTGTTTAATGCTTTCTTCACTGTAAATTACCCCCCCTACTTATGTGTTGATCCACATTATTGAGGTAATTCATTTCGAGTTTGGCTTTTGTTGTGAATGGGGGTTTTGGACTTTGAGTTGATTCCAATGAACTGTCAACATGGATTTCTAATGTTTTCCTAAATTGTTTAAGATGAACCTGAGAATATGTTATTCACTGTGTTTTGATTCTTCAACTATTATGATCCCTACAAGTTATAATACATGTTATCTAAGTCTTTTAAATTCAAGTATAGGCTTTGGTTTGGGGAAGGGGATATTGGTATGTGGTTTCACTTCGAAGGGTAAACTGGGATTGTGTTCCCAGTTATGAAACCTGGAATTTATTGCACACTGGAATATGTGACTGTCCTCTTGAGTTTTATGAAACTGAATGATTTTGGGTTATGGAACTTTTAGACATACATTAGCTCACTGTTTTGATAGCTATCAACTGATTTTTATACAAACTGATAACTAATTGAGTTTAATGTTGATTCTTAGTCTAGGAAATCTTTCCTATATAATTGTCTACAGATGATTCAATATTTTTTTTCTATAGTGTATTAACCTGGAAATTGTACTAAGTTCAACCTGAGATTTTGTGGAGACTATAACCTGGGAATAGCTCAGTCTCCAGGAACATTTGTATTGGGATTTCATTCCAGTTTTTTTTTGATAACTGAGTTACTCTTTATTGTATTGCCTTGTTTTTCAAATCTGAGATGAAGTTTTGGTTTAAAATCTGTATAAGACTAACCCCCTTATTGCTACTTTCCTGTGTGTAATTCTTTCCCTTGCAGTCCAGTTTTAGCACTTGTATTGCTCACTCACTCACTAATTTGATTTCTCTATACACACACTATCTTCTCTCCCTTCCACTGTTTGAAATTCCTGCACATTGTTTTACTTCACACTCACACACACACTCTATACATATTCCTGTCACATGTTGCAACCCACACACACACACACATACATTTATTCATGCCTTCCCTATATGCCTACCTAATGTACAGTCTAATATATGTGTCTATATATATATAATGCAATTGTATTTTATATATGTAAGTTAATATATGCATTGTGATATATATGTTCCTACATATATATGAGTGTGGTTTTATATATATAGATATATGGTGTATGGGGGGATGCCATGATAGTACACATATGGGGTTGTATGGGTTATACAAGTACATGTATATGCCATATATGTATATAACTTAGGTATTTACTATATATGGGTAATGTAGTATGATGGTTTGATTTTGGCTTGATATAGTTGTGTACTTGTTATTGGTCTATGTAGACTAAATTAGACTAGTTTGACTTAGGTTTGACTTGGTTGACCTAGTTTGACTTCTAGGGTTGACCAAGAGTTGACTTTGGCCTAGATTGACCTAGAATCATGTAGAATGCATAGTAGGGCTTCATTTTACCATGTTAGACTTGTTGTGACTTGTGCTGTTCTGATTAGGAGCCAGACACCACTCCTCGGACAGTACTTTCATATCGGACACTCAGATACCAGGCGAGTACATTCTCTGATCATTTCATATCCTGCTTAGAATTATTTCCTGCATTAAATTACTTTACTTGTGTTGTCACGACATTATCACGGATTAGTACTGTACGGATCTTGTACTCCTGTGCTTTCACCATACATGTACAACTTTTTAGTGTAGATCATGTACAACTCTGTAGTGTAGATCATGTACAACTCTGTAGTGTAGATCATGTACAACTCTGTAGTATAGATCATGTACAACTCTTTAGTGTAGATCATGTACAAATCTGTTCCGTTCACATGTGCTATCCTGTACTCTGACTCACTAGCCACTGTTAGTTCCTTACTTATAGTAGATATTTCTATTACAGTTTTCTCTCTCTGTTTACATACTGTATTCTTCAGCACCTATATCTTACTTTACTGCATGATTATATTTTCTAACCTGCTATGAACTGTTGAGATGTACTGTACTCGCTCCTGTCCTGACTGGACCTGTTGAAAATATTACAGAGGAGGAGGAGGAGACTGGTCTGGATACTTACTACGGGACAGCCTTAGATGACACCTGCGAGCTGGACTCTCAGGAGGACCCAGCTCTAGCTGAGGATATCACCCCGATTGCCTATACTAGATTAGTTAGGCTTATCTTACTTTATGCAGTCTTGAGACATGTTTTAGCTAGACTATATTTGGAGTTCAGAGTTGTATATATTCTTTCATTCTGTATCTGAGACCATGTGCTTCTGGATATTGCTGGGATTATCTTAGACTACTTTTCATCTATTTATTTCCTTGAGTTCTATTTCATATCGTGCTGTCTCTTCCTTAGTTGTGATTGAGTTTACTGCTATGTCACCCCCATTCGGGGAGTATAAACTGTTTAGATATATATATTGTTAGAGGTATGTTGACCTAGGACAGCGTTCTACCGCCGACACTGCGGCGTAGGCTGGGCGTTGTTACGTTCTCGTACCCTCACAGTGGGTGCGGGTCGTGACACAAACCAAACCAAACCAAACCAAACCCGAGCCGAAACCCAAAATACGAGAAAACCCAAAATTCTGCAAGTCGAGAAAAAAATAAAAATATATGGCAAAATCCAACTACGAGCATGAATACGAAATACGGGAAATGGGGGTGACAACTCTACCCACCTTAAAAGAATTCTGTCCTCGGAATTTAATCAAGGAGCTAGAGACTGCCATGGCAAGCTACACTAAGCACCAACAACTACACTAAGCAGTTTAATCATAAAATCATACATGCAAGCAAGGGATGGAAAGCATAAGGCATAAGGAAGACATTATACCTTACGAGTCAAACAAGTCGGAATATCGCGATCGGATGTCGTCCTCACGCTCCCATGTTGACTCACCTAGAGAGTGATGACCCCAAATAACACGGACTAAGCTAATAGTCTTGTTCTTGAGTATCTTCTCTCTCCGGTCCAATATAGACACGGGCCTCTCCTCATACGAAAGGTTGGTACCAACAACCAATTCCGAATGGTCTAGGATATGGCTCGGGTCCGGGATATACCGTCGTAATTGGGACACATGGAATACATCATGCACCTCACTTAGCGACGGCGGAAGATCAAGACGATAGGATACATCTCCTACTCGCTCCAGGATATCGAACGGCCCTATATACCTAGGACTAAGCTTTCCCCGTACGCCAAAGCGAATGACGTCGCGGTTAGGCGAGATCCTAAGGAATACATGGTCGTCGATAGCAAACTCTAAGGGACGTCGATGAGCATCGGCCCAATGGCGCTGGCGATCTTGGGCAACTCAAAGATGACCCCTAACTTTTCTGACTACTTCAACTGTCTGGGCAATCATTTCTGGACCGAGCATCTGCCTCTCTCCGACATCGTCCCATGCTAACGGGGATCTGCACTTCCTACCATACAGTACCTCGAATGGTGCCATCTGGATGCTGGCCTGGAAACTGCTGTTGTACGAGAACTCCACCAGGTGCAGGTGATCTTCCCACGAACCACCGAAGTCAAGTGTACAAGATCTCAACATGTCTTCAAGAGTCTGGATTGTACGCTCCGACTGACCATCTGTCTGCGGATGATATGCTGAACTGAACTGGAGACGAGTTCCCAAACTCTCTTGCAGGCTACGCAAAAAGTGTGATATAAATCTTGAATCTCGGTCCGAGGTGATATTGACGGGCATACCGTGAAGCCTGACAATCTGTCTGAGGTACATCTCTGCCAACTGGACCGTAGACTGTCAACTATAACCCAAATAGCATCTCGACCAGCTGGGGATCTAGGCAATCCAGTCACAAAATCCATGGTCACATGCTCCCATTTCTATTCTGGAATCGGCAAGGGCTGAAAAAGTCCAGCGAGCCTCTGATGTTCAGCTTTAACCTGCTTGGCAAACCAAACACCGAGAGACAAACCGGGCTATCTCCCTCTTCATGCCATTCTACCAAAAATACTGACGAACATCCCTATACATCTTCGTGCCACCGGGATTAATAGAATACTGTGAATTGTGAGCTTCTGCCATGACCTCCTGTCTGATATCTCCACTGGGTACACAAAGACGAGTGCCGTGCCGAAGTGTACCATCTTCATGAATGCACAACTCTGGCCTTCTTCCTGTCTCATACTCTGCTCTAAGTCGCTGAATCTTGGAGTCTGTAGACTGTGCCATCCGGATCCTCTCAACTATGCTGGACTGAACCTGTAGGCTGGCCATCAACGCTACGTTGGTAGGAAGTACCACTTCGATTCCCATCTTCTGAAGATCTGCCAATAACTCTGGTTGCGCTGTTAGGAAATAAACTCCGGCTCTCCTGCTCAATGCATCTGCTACAACGTTGGCCTTTCCTGGGTGATACTGCAAGTCCATATCGTAGTCCACCAGTAGCTCGAGCCATCTCCTCTATCGCATATTAAGGTCCTTCTGGGTGAAAACATACTTCAGGCTCTTGTGATCAGTAAATATCTCCACTCTATCTCCGTATAAGTAGTGTCGCCAAAGCTTAAGTACAAACACTATTGCTGCCAGTTCCAAGTCGTGGGTCGGATAATTCTTCTCATGATCACGAAGTTGACGCGATACATAAGATATTACCTTCCCATGCTGCATCAAGACACACCCTAATCCTCTGCCTGAAGCATCGCAATAAACTGTAAATCCTCCGGTCCCATCTGGAAGTGTGAGAATGGAAGCCGTTATCAAACCTCGCTTCAACTTCTCAAATGATTCCTGACACTCTGCTGTCCAAGCAAACTGCACATCCTTGCGGGTCAACTGGGTCATCGGCGCTGAAATCCTTGCAAAATTTGAAACGAATCGCCGGTAGTAGTCGGCCAATCCAAGGAAGCAGCGAACCTCTGGCACTGAACTAGGTACTGGCCATGACTCGATAGCCATAATCTTCTGGGGGTCTACTTCCACTCCTCCTCGGGTAATGATGTGACCCAAGTACGAAATGCGATCGAGCCAGAACTCGTATTTACTGAACTTGGCATACAACTGATGTTCTCTAAGCGTCTGGAGGACAACTCTGAGATGATGCTCGTGCTCCGCTTCGCTCTTGCTGTAGACCAGGATATCATCTAGAAACATGATCACGAACTGATCCAAGTAAGGCATGAAAATGTGATTCATGAGGTCCATGAATACAGCCGGCGCATTGGTCACTCCAAATGGCATAACAAGAAACTCCCAATGTCCATACCTAGATCGGAAAGCTGTCTTTCGGGATGTCCTGCTCTCTGACTCTGATCTGGTGGTATCCTGACCGCAAGTCTATCTTCGAGAACACTGAAGCCCCTTTGAGTTGATCAAACAAGTCATCTATCCTCGGGAGAGGGTACCTGTTCTTGATTGTCACTGAGTTCAAGGTACGATAATCTATACATAACCTAGACGTACCGTCCTTCTTTTTCACAAGAAGCATCGGGGCTCCCCAAGGCGATCCACTTGCACGAATGAATCCCTTGGTCCTGAGTTCTTCAATCATCTTGTACAAAATCTCCAACTCTGAAGGCGCCATCCTATAGACTCGCTCTGATACTGGGGTTGTCCCAGGAATCAAGTCTATAGTGAACTCGATCTCCCGCTCTGGCGGCATTCCTGGAAGCTCTTCTGGAAAGACATCTGGAAACTCTTCAACTATTCGGGGTAACTGCACTGCTGCTACTGCCATCCGCAATACTGGGGAAGATGGCTCCACTGTACCTCTGAAAAATAAAAACTCTGGCTCGTCTGGAATACTAAAGACAACCCTGCCAGCATGGCAGTCTATCCTAGCATACTGGTTCCTCAACCAATCCATGCCTAAGACTACATCATAGTCTGCCATAGGGAATTCTATAAATCTAGCGGGGAACTCTCTACCGCTAACTACGATCCGGCACGAGAAAAACACTCGATCTACTCCCACAAGACCATTACCAGTAAGTATATTGAGCCTCACTGATAATGACTCGGGCTCCAATCCTATCCGTGTCGCGAATCGTGCAGACATGAATGAATGCGATGCACCAGAATCAAATAATACCAATGCTGGAGAGGAGTTGACGAGAATAGTACCTGCTACCTCACCTGGTGCAACTTCTTCTTCCATAGTCATCATCATGGCCTGACCTTGTCCTCTAGCTGCGGATCCCCTCTACTGGAAACCTCTCTGCCTGTTCTGCACTTGAGCCTGGGTATACTGCTGCTGGTTCTGCTGATGAAATGCCTGGGCCTGAGGCAACAAGGGCCTCGGGTACTGCTGCTGCTGCATAGGTGCTGGTCCCCTAACCGATGGACTGGTTAGGTTGGATGAGGACGAACTACCCCTATTCGGGCAGGCTTCTATCTTGTGATATGCCGCTCCACAAGCCAGGCACAATCCCTGCACCCTACGACAGTCCGCCACTACATGGCCTGGCTTCCCGCAATGAGAACATCCCATCGCGGAAGTCTGCTTCTGCTTCTGCTGCTGTGGGTACGTCGGGGTCGAATGCTGAACCGACGTCACTGAGGCCGCCCGCCTCGGAGTTCCAATGGTCAAACTTCTAGCTGCCGGGGCTGGAGCTGATGATTGTTGCCTCTGATTGTAGGATCGCTTCCTACCTCCGGTCCTATCCACGATCCTCTGGAAGGTGTACTCATGCCTCCTAGCTGCCCTCAACACTGCATCGAACGTCTGGTGCTCGAACTGCTCGACTGCCAACAAGATCTCCAAATGCAGTCCCTGCTGGAACCGCTGGGCTCTATCAAACTCGGTCACCACCAAGGTGGGGGCAAACCTACTGAGTCTAGAAAATTCAGATGCATAACCGTCGACTGTTCTGCCTCCTTGCTTCAAGTTGGTAAATCTCGTCTGTAGGTCGTACCGAGCTACAGCATCAAAATACTTCGTCTGGAATCTTTCTCTAAACACCGCCCAAGCAATGGGTGCCACTAATCCCATGGCCTGCGCCGCCCACCAACTGCGAGCTAAGTCCAGCAACTGTAGGCGTACCACCGCCATCTTCTCATTCTCAGGTGTTCTAGCTGCTTCTAGAATGACCTCGGTATCCTGAAGCCAAGCGTCTGCGGCAATCGCATCTTCGCTGCCGTCGAAGAACGGAGGGTTCAAGCGCTTGAAGCTGTTGGCCGCGCTGTTCCCTGGATGACCGCCTCTGGTCAAAGCATCTGCCACTGCCTGGTGCAAGGCGTCTCCTCTACGATCCTGGGAAGCTATCAAGGTCCTGATGAGACCTACCAAGGTGCCATCATCCGGCTTGACAGGCTGAACGGGTTGAACTGGGGGCTCTCCTCCAGTAGGTACAACTCTGGAGGCTACTCCGGAATGCTGGGCTTGATCTCCGGGTTGCTGCTGGTCCATGGGAAGTACTCCACCTTGCTGATCGACGGGGTCAGGTACAGTACCGCTGAAGAAGACAACACAGGGAAACAATAAAGAAGGACCAGGACAGATCAACGATACAAGCACATGATCAGGACAAGAATCCAGAGATTCAGAGGATATGAACGGAGATCAAAGACGAGTACTGATTGAGACATCTATTTGGTAAACCCTCACATATCTTGAATGCCAAGACCTGCATGGGCTACCACTTAAACCATGTCACGCCCCAGAACCAGAATACTGGAGAGCGGGGGCGTACATAGCCAGCTACGTATATTGAAATAAAATCCACCTCGCTATACGGTTACGGCTGTCTAGATATGAGGGTTTACTACAAGCCAACGGTCTCTTAAGGTCAAGCCTATTGTCTCAATCTCAAAGTAGTATAGTTACAAGATGTTAGATCACCAAATATACAATAAAAGGCGTCCCAAATATTACATATTCAGTTGATCATGAAGCTAGTCATACAAAATGCGAGGACTAGCAAGAGTTAAGTCATACATGATCAACCCTAGGATTTGTTAATCATGTTTACAGCCCGTAGGCAGACAGTAAGTAAATGTGCATCGAGCTAACAGGTGCTCGTCGGCTAAACGCCTCAAAAGAATAATTTACAATGGAGTGAGTGAAACAAAATAGAAAACCCACTCGTAGCCCGGGTTCCTTCTAGTCGCCACCATTGGGCTGGAAGTTCGGTAGATCCTCGGGTGCTGCTCCAAAATCTGGCCACACAAAACCAGCTGGGTCAAACCCCAGAAAGAGCAAGTACCACAGAGGAGGCCACAAAATAAGAACAAAAGCCAGCATATCAGAACATAAGAAAATAGAAGAAAAGTACAAGTAATAAAAGTACAGCAAGACAATAAACGACTAGGGACATGGAACCATTCCGGGAGCCAGATTACAACCCGTAAATCAAACAAGGACCGGGGTTGTAACCCTTCGCCTGAATAGCACTTGTCTCTATCCATTTATTGTTAAAGATAAGTAAAACAATCAGGTACAGGAGTACCAGGTACAGAGACTTAGACGAGACTTGGACCAGGCTAGACACCATCCATTCACAATCGGCCAAACAAATACTACGGCTTACTACCTTAACTAACTAGGGTTATCACAAGCCTAATTACTAACAAGATGCAATTGAGAATTTTCCAGTCCCAAGCCCTGCAGACTATCCAGTTATCCTTCCGCGGGTTGAGAGTATGGTTGGGTACATCGCCCAGGAGACGATATACCCTTAGGTGACTTAGAGGTGCAACACATGACAGTGTGCTGGAAATGTGCTCTACTCGTCGGCAAGCTACAAGTCCATTAAAGCGCCCAGATAAAGAGATTGCTTGTGACTGAAAATTCTCCATGTTCTAGTTTGATCTAATCATTAGCCTAATCCAATTTAGTATGAGTCCCTGGTCGTGGTGTCCAGGAAGTTACGTCCTAGACATAATGCAAGACAAGACAAGTAGATTTGCACAAGGCAACAAGAAGAACACCCACGGTGTCAGGACAAGTCAAGTACGACCAGTTGTCAAGTCGAGTCAAGTCAAGTCAAGAGTGCGCCGTGGCGGCCACTATCAAGATATCAAGTTACAGGGGATTAATTACAGGTCACAGGTTACAAGTTAAAAAGCCACAAGTTACAAGCACCCAACAAGTTACTGCCAAGATCAGAGAATGCTAGCCATAAATTAAAAACACAGAAAATCGTGTCAAAGCGTGTCGGGTCAAGTCAAGTCGTGCTGTGGGCACAAGATCTCAGAGAACAAAATCAGCAAGAGAAAAACCGAGGACCAGGGGGAACACCAAGGGTCAGGAAGGGAAGCTATGGCACAGGGTGTGCCAGGCAAGGGGCTCGGGCAAGCGGCGCCAAGAGACGCGCTCGGGAACGGTCGCAGCGCGCCAAGGGGCGCGGGGAGCCAAGCGCGCAGGGGGCCAAGCGCGCAGGGGCGCGGGGATCGAGCGCGCAGGGGCGCGGGGGCCGAGCGCGCAGGGGGCGCGGGGGCCGAGCGCGCAGGGGGCGCGGGGCCAAGCGCAGGGGGCACGGGGGCCGAGCACGCAGGGGCGCGGGGGGCCGAGCACGCAGGGGCGCGGGGCCAAGCGTGCAGGGGGCACGGGGGCCGAGCGCGCAGGGGCGCGGGGCCAAGCGCGCAGGGGGCGCGGCCAGCAAGGTGCGCGGCCAGAGAGGCGCGCAGTACGCGGGGCTCAGCGCAATCGGGCGGGGGCAGCAGTCCGCTAAAGAGCGCGCACGCCAACGGGTCAGCGGCCAGCGCCAAAGGGCACGGCGCGGGGGAAGCAGCCCGACGCTAAACAGCGCGGCTGGAAGGGGGTCTTCTTCTTCCTCAAGCTGAGAGGAAGAACACCTATGGCTCCAAAACTTTGGAACTTCACAACTTGGTCCATAAAACTCGAAATCCAGATTTTCAAGAGTCTAACTTGAGTAAAATTCGATTCTCTACAACATAGAAGCATCAAAACAAGCAAAATCCCAAGTTTGGTAGATCAAACCCAAGGAATTCCGAAAATGGCAAAAACTTAGATCTAGGAGAATCCAAGCTCCAAATCCAAAAATGTCAAGTTCTAATGTTGTTCCAAATCATCTAATTAAGCTAATAGACAAATAATTTTGGTCTTCATGTGGTGGCAAGATGCACTTGCCTATAGGTGGGGTGTTGTGTGGAAGAAGGAAGAAGAAGAAGGAGTTAGAATTAATGGGGGAAGTAATGAGGAGGGAGAATGGTTGGTGGGGGATTTAATGAGGGTGGTTGTGGTGGAATGAGGGTGGAGTATAGGTTAAAGTGTTCCATTGGTTTAAAATCAAACCAAACCAAACCAAACCCGAGCCGAGCCGAAACCCAAAATACGAGAAAATCCAAAATTCTGCAAGTCGAGAAAAAAATAAAAATACATGGCAAAATCCAACTACGAGCATGAATACGAAATACGGGAAACGGGAGTGACATCTCCCCACAAATTCCCTAGCAGCAAAACCCGAAGCCCAAACCGTAGCATTAGATTTCCAGTTGGAAAAACCTGTCGCACGAACACATACCTATATATAGCGAAAGGAGAAATCGGGAAACCCTAAACCCACGTACATCTCGCAGCCTTTCTCCAGGCGTGGCGTGCTCCCTGGACTGCCACGCGCGGCCGCACGGGCCACCGGAGGCCGACCACGGCCGGTGCGCGCGACAGAACATGTAAACAGTGAGCGCACAGCAGCAGCTCTTCGAACCCGACTTTGAGGTATATTTTCTTTGCGATCGTCTAATAAAATTCGATTCCGTAAAGTCCTTCGGGAAGCCAATATAACCATCTAGGAGCCCTGCTATCTGGTTCATACTGAACTGGATGGATTCGAGAAGAAATCAAATCACAAAACCACGAAAAACCAGTCCAAAGAACAGAACAAACTCGACCCAGACACGCGGATTGGAAGCCAACTATCTGCTAATCCATGGCGAATTATCGAATTCTATTTGAACAGACCTAACGACAACCTATAGAAGATTGAAACCCCATTATTGGTTTAATTTCTAGTCGTGTATCCAGTAAAAGAAACCCTAGGAAAGATCGAGAAAAATCCATAAAAACAGTTTTCGAAAACTTGAAAATCTTCCGATACGACGTGCGTCCCGCCAATCCGGGCGATGTGGTCACGAACCGAAGGCATCGAAAGGTGCATAACGGCTTCGTGGTCGTGTGGGCTTTAGCAGAATTTAAATTGGTCACGTGTGCGCGACAAATTTGATACGTATCCGTCGAAATTCACCGTATCGTGCACTTTACAAATTCCCTAATTACTTTGTGCACGCTCGTCAGATCGAGACGAAACTTGTGCCAGTAGGACCGTATCGTTTTTTTGGTCCTGTATGCCAAGTTTGGTCCAATTTTGTGACAGTTGAATCGTACGTCATTTTGCGGGTCCCACGGTCCCACTCAACGGGCGATTTTGTGCACGGTCCGCCGAAATCTAACTTTGGATATACGGTTGGGTTCGTATCAGAAAACCGGATCCGTAGACATGTAGTTTGATGACTTTAGAGACCATTGACTCTGGCACACTTTTCGGTCCAAAGCGGGTCCAACGGCAGACATCGTTTTTGCCCAAAATTACCGTTTTGCCTCTGTGTCCAGAATTAGACTTAAGAACAGGCAATCCTAGCTAATTTGACTATTCTGAGAATGTTGGTAACGTTTATTTCAGCTTTCGGAGACAGTCGTGATGACTTGGACTTTCTGACTTGTTGATTGGCGATACATTGTTGGTTCTTCGTGCAACCCCCAGGCAAGATATATATCTTGTCTTCCTCTACAGTTTATTTACATGCATATTTATATTATTATACAGTTTTACTAGTTGATTATTTATATGTGATTTGTATATCATGCCTGCTAGTTTATATATGGCCTTGTTTATAATTAGCTTTGTAGTTCATATTGGATTGGTTTTCTCGTGTATCGTGATTGGGTCGTGTCGTATCATCTCTTGTACTTGGACTGAGTTGTATCGTGTCATAGGATGAATAACTCATATCGAAACTGCTGTACCTTGAAATTCTTGAAGCTAACCTGCGAGTCCACATTAGGGGCGAAGGTTAGTAGTTAAGCTAACTTGCGAGCCCACACCAGGGGCGAGAGTTAGTAAGCTAATCTGTGAGTCCATACTAGGGACGAGGGTGATGCTAGCCTACGAGTCCACACCAGGGATGAGGGTTAGTAGTGTATGGTTCACACCTGCGAGTCCACACTAGGGACGAGGGTGATGCTAGCTTGCGAGTCCACACTAGGGGCGAGGGCTTGTAGTTGTTCAAACCTGCGAGTCCACACTAGGGGCGAGGGTTTGAGTATTCGATTGGTTGTCCATTAACATCGTGATATCGTGTTCTCTTGTTTTCTCCACAGTTCGTTTAGGCGTAATGGTTCTTCCAGTCGTGTATAGTCGTATTTTCGTGCTGATTGGTCTTTTCCCATTATTTCCTGTATTTTCTTTATTGCATAATAAATTGCTAGATAGGCATATTTTTATGTATCTTGCTATGTCCCCTGAGGACCTGATGATCTCTTCAGGTTAGTTATTGTGTGGAGTTAGTTAGCAGCACTGAATGGCAGACGTGATGATACGCTTGCGGGATTCAGGTATCATTATTGTGTTTATTATCCTCTCGTGCTTTTCTTCATTACCATGAGATATCCTGTTTTTTGATTCAGTTTAGACTCTTGTTATTTTTCTTTAGAGTCTTATCGGACATACATGCTAGTGGGCTGCAGACCACGACACATACTTGTTCATTCTTGTTTATATGACTCATATGGATTGAGATATAGTTTAGACTAGATATGATACCATGATCATGATAGCTTATACGTACTCGAGTCGGGCTAGAGTCCGCTCGATACGTAGCTGGCTTGCTCGCGCTCTCGCGTCCGAAAAGCGGGTGCGGGTCGTGACAATCTGGAATTAGCAGCTGTTGTGTTTGCACTAAAGTTGTGGAGACATTACTGTTTGCCATTAAAATCTTTTGATTATAAATTTCAATACAAATAGAACAGTGTTACAATATAGGACTTAGACGTAGTCCTAGGAGTACACTTTTGTTTATCTGGGTCCCTTGTGCCGATGGAGTGAGTGGTAATACGTTGACTCCGTTGACGATCTGACGACGGTTATCGGTTTTCTGAAGGTTTGGATTGCTCTTGGTGCTGGAGCTTGCTGAGAGGAGGAAGACGTTGAGTGTCTGTATCTGCCTCTCTGGTTGTGCGATGTCTCTGTCTGTCTATGTATGTTCGTCTGTGTGTGTGGAAGAAGGAAATGATCCCTCTATTTATAGTTTTGCAGGCAGGCTGCTCATGCGCGTATATGTCGGATGCGCCTGGACGCGGGGACGCCACGTGGAGATTGCTGATGGAGGCGCATGGACGATGCGCCCTGATTGAGGGGTTGAATTCTTCATACTGTTGTTGTGGGTCGACACGTAGCAGAGAAGCGGATTTTTCTGTTGTTGAGATCTTAGGTGAATCAAGTCAAAGGACACGTGTCATCAGCCCATGGCTCGGAGATATCAGATTTGGTAGGGAATGATCTGGTAGGATGCGCCTGGGATTGGGCGCATGAGGAGACTTTGGCTCGTAACCTTTAGGAGTTATGAACCATTCAGGACGCATGGCTTTTGAGGCGCATGCGAAGCTTCAGTAGTGACTTTACTTCTGTCTTTAGGGATCAGAGAGAAAGTCTGAGACGCATGGCTTTTGAGGCGCTTGTAGAACTTTGGGCGCATGGTCGCGGAGGCACATACGAGTGGTTGGGTGGCCACGTGGCTTGTAACCGTCGGAGGAAAGTAATGATGATGCTGACGTTGGCGACGCTTCGTTTTCTGAAAAAGCTGTCAACTGTTTAGTCCTCGAGAGGTGTGCTGCCAACTCTGTCAGACTTCAGCATTTAATGTTTTTGACAGATGATGGACTGTTGGAGTGGGCGTATCGATCGGAGTTCCACTAGGCGCATGGGGCCGCATGGGGGCGCATGCTTGTGAAGCGCTTGGTATTGAGAGGCGTGTCTGTATGATGCGCGGTCTGTCCGGTACATCCGTTCCGTTTGACACGTCTTCTGGTGCGACTGTTCCGTTCTTCGAGTGCTTTAAATAGCCGTTTTTGACTTGGCTGAATTCGAAGCGTCTGGTTCATCCATTTAATGCAAATTTATTGCACGGGATTCGGAGAGCCATCCACTTGGCGCATGGGTTTGATTTGCTTGGCCTATAAATAGTGGCATGGAGAGTGTTTGCTTCTCGTTCTCTCACGTTCCTCCGAAATGAAATTGTTTACTCGAGTGCATTCTGTTGATGAGATGCTCCCGAGGGTGAAGATGCGACGCATTATCTTCATTGATGCACTTGAAGGTGACTGTTACATCCAAAAGTCGGAGTCGAGGGCTTCCGAGGCAGGCGGAAGGTGCCTGTTGCATCCAAAGATCGGGATGCTCGAGCCTCATCTCCGTTATGTGGGAAGAGCCGCAGATCGGAATTGCGGTCTTTCTTCACCTTTGGAGGCTCTTTCGAAGCCTCCTCTGGCCATAGGTTGATTGCGGTGCTCTTCTCTTCCTCGGTTTGGGGAGCTCTTCCTCCAGCTAGAGGGTTGACCACCCTCGTTCTGCTCAATAAATGCTTCATTAGTCGAAACATTTAGACGGCGGTGAGCCTGGCTGGAAGGGTAGCACATAACTGAGCTGCTGAAGGAATGCACATAACTGAGGATGCACATAACTGAGCTGCTGAAGGGATGCGCCCGGCTGGGAGCGCATGGTGGGATGTGCCTGACTGAGAGCGCATGGTGAGATGCGCCTGTTCGAGAGCGCATGATGACTGTTGCGCCTGGCTGTAGACTTAGGGTCTTTTCTTTCTAGAAATTCTCCTTTGTACAACCTTTTCTAGACATGTAATAGACTTTTATATATAAATAAAAATCCTCTTTTGATGTCTATTCTTTTGCTTCTGTGATGAGTACTTTGTCTGAACTTCCTGGCGCGTGTAGTGTTTGGCGCATAGGATTTCTGATCGTGAAATTCCATGCTTCTACAAGACCCCCTTCAAAGTTTTCAAAACTTTTTTGTCAAGTTTTGGAATACTTTGAATAAGAAGCATGGTGGTTAGGGCGCATGTCTGTTCGGGCGCATGGATACTCTGCGCATCAGTGACGGGGCGCATGTTCGTCTTAGTTAATGCAAATGATAATGCCTCGATAACCAAGAAGATTTAATAATGATCTTTTTGGTTTTATCTGCAATTATCTCTTCACAGAACTCGAAGCGGCGGCTGAGGTCACACTTCATCGGTTCACGCGTGCTACTGAGCCTATAAATAGGCGTGAGGAGAAGAGAGAGAGAGAGTTCCAGCCTGATTCCTCTCTTTGCTTTTGTCTTTTAGAGTTCTCCTTCGAAAAACCCTAACTTTCTCCCTTCAAGGAATGGCTCCTAAGACTCCTCGCAGTGGTGCTGGCAAGGGAAAGGAGCCTGCGGAGTTCGCCGAGGAAGACGCTCCTATCACCATTGTGACTCCGGCCGACGTTCGGCCTGCGGTGACGGGTGGGTGTCATCTTTTCCATTATTATTTTCTTTTTTTTAACTCAGACGCGTTTCAAACGGCTGAGTTGGTGTGCTTTCTTGGTTTGTCGAAGCACATGGACTTCTGTCCTGATGATGCGCCGAGGTTTTATCCCACCGACGTGCATGGGTTTAGGCCCTTATTATGCACCGAGGTTTAACTGCTAACGCGCATGGGTTTACACCCTGACGATGTGCCGAAGCTTCACTGCTGACGCGTATGGGTTTACACCCTGATTATGTGCCGAAGCTTCACAACTGATGTGCATGGGTTTACACCCTGTTGATACGACGAAGCCACACTGCTGATGCGCATAGGTTTGCACCCTGATGATGCGCCAGGCTGCTTGACACACTTTGTCTTCTTAAAACTTCTTGCCTGACTTTTGTCTTTATTGTATCAGTGTTGATGACAATCCCTTTGCTGAATGAAGTCCTTCTGGATGCTTCTCTTTGTCAAATGGGAGTTGATTTTGACGAGGAGGTTATCAATCCTGCGAAGGATGCTATCCTACAGAATCAACCTCCTGAGAGAATGCTGCAGATCCAGAATCAGTTGTCGATTTTCCTTCAGAGTATGATAGAGAGCGGTAAACTGAAATCTGCTGAATCCGAGGATGTGACCTTCTTAAAACCTGCCTTTTTGTTCGGTGACCGCTTGATCTCCACTGAGGCGAAGATACTGAAGATCAAAGAAGACTGGTTCTTCTCTGTGAAGGGCATGGTTCTGTATATGCGATAGCTTGAACGCCAGTTGCCGCTGACGGCCTTCTACCGTTTAGCTTCCAAGAGAAGGATGCCCTGGGAACTTACTCCTTCTCAAGGAGGGATTGGGAGGTACTCTTTCGATTGATGCTACTTCGAATCAAAGGGATACCTTGGCCGCTTCGCGGACCAGACCCTCGTTTAGTTGCCAAACTTTGCGTCCTGGGAGCCTTTATAGCGAGGTCCCTAATGACACCTTTGCCTTCAGTGCTTCGACTTTTACAAATCGGATGCTAACATCGAGGGTCATGTATCCGAAAGGTAGCTTTAGGGTTGAAGGTTGGTGTCACCACATGCCGAAGTGGGACGACTTGACCCTTTGGGTGTTGTCGAAGTTCAAAGCTGAGCTTAAAGAGATTGGGCTGACGGCCGCTATCCGTGCCACACAGGCTGGCGTGGATCTCAATAAGCATATGTTCCTTGCTTTCTTGGAAATGTTTAATACCCAGACTGGCACTTTCTTTACTCCAGTGGGAGAGTTGGGATTGGCTCTCCACGAAATGTACGAGGTATCTAGGCTTCCCTAGGGCTCTGAACCGTACGAGGAATATTTCCCGTCAAACGAAGAGATCCTTGTCTTGGAAAAGAAGGACCCGGAGATGATGGCTGTTTTCAAAGAGGTAGCGAGCCATCATTATCTGATGCAACAGAGGGAGAAAGGCAAGTCTCAACCTCATGTGACTGCTTTGAGAGATTACGTCTTCAAGCAGGATTTGGCGGATTCCTCGAAGATCCGGTTTATGACTCCGCAAGGGCTGAAACCCGCAGAGATGACCTCTGAAATGAGCCAGTTGGACGAGAGGGCCCCTCGTTCAAATGAGAGTGGCGAGAACGCGTATAGCTGCTTCTGGCACTGCGCGCACCGGATGTCATCTAAGGCAGTATTGGCTGCTTATTTGATGATATGGCTCCGGGATTGTGTGTTCGCGGGCGGATCGGGTTCCGTGGAGAGGGTACACCGGAACCTTATTTTGCCAGCAGTGAAATTGGCCTTTGGTCGTCCTTTGGCTCTTCTCCCCGCGATGGTATGTAACCTGATGCGGGGCTTGAGGACCTTTGCTGAGGACATGACCCATGAGAGAGGTAGAAATGACAACTTTCCCCGGACCGAACTACCATTCCATTATTTGATGGGATGGTTGATTTTACATCATCCGAACGTGATGAGTCCAGGCTCGGAGGAGGATCACGTTGAAGGTGACGCCTTTATCCGCCGCTTCTACAAGAGGAAGTGGTTGCACACTGGTGTCCCCGTCTGCAGGAGAGTTTTGTCCTATCTTCAGGGGTGGAAGATTGTCAAGGTCGGTCCCATCTTCAAGGATTTCGAGGCCGACCAAGATTTAGACGACTTTGGTGAAGATGCGATTACTCTGCCGAAATAGGATTTTCGTTGGTTGCAAAGTATTCGGCCTTCCCACTTGGTCTACCGCAACTAGAATAGGTGTTATCTGGAGCCATATCTGCCAAGCTGGTTTGCTCGCCAGTTCGGCTACACCCAGTTAATGTTACGGATCTCTTTTTTTTTCACTTTTTAGGATCAACCTCTTTCGGATATAAAAGAACCAGCCCTTGACAGGCGAAGAGAGCATCAGTAAGGCTCTGCCTTATCTATAGAAAAAAAAAGAAGCTTCCTCTAGTCGGTCCTAAAGAGAAAAGTCTTCTTCTTCCTCCGGGCGCCTCTCTTTCTTTCTTGACTTTTGTTCTTTTTCATACTACCCATTAGTGAAGCTAGGAGATTCGGTTGTTTAACCAGAGGCAATGAAATT
>JANAVB010034416.1:1159027-1211527 GCA_029216955.1 Iris pallida | reverse complement strand
ACAGTCGGGATCTCAATACTCATGCTGGCCGGTCATTCTTACCCCTTACAATCTGCCATCATGGATGTGTATGAAGACTCCTTATATGTTCTTGACTGCTATCATACCCGGTCCCAAAAATCCGACAAAGAACATCGATATATATTTACAGCCGTTGGTGGATGAGCTGAAACAGTTGTGGGAGATCGGCGTCACGACCTATGATATTTCCAGAAAACAAAACTTTCAGATGAGAGCTTCACTCATGTGGACAATCAATGATTTTCCAGCATACGGTATGCTGTCGGGATGGAGTACGTACGGCAACATGTCTTGTCCGATATGTATGAAAAATAGTAAGGCGTTCCGCCTTAGACATGGAGGAAAAACTTCTTTCTTTGACTGTCACCGTCAATTTCTGCCAACGAGACATCCTTGACGAAAGAACAAGGACGCGTTCAGATATGGAAAACAAGAATTTTCTGAACCTCCTGCCAGATTGTCGGGATACGATATTTGGGAAGATGTAAAGGAATTGTCCACCGCAATGGAAGATCCATCGAACAATCGTGTCGAGGGGTTCGGACAAAGCCATAACTGGACCAAACGGAGTATCTTCTGGGACTTGCCTTATTGGAAAGATAATCTTATTAGGCATAATCTTGATGTCATGCATATCGAAAAGAATGTGTTCGATAATGTCTTCAATACCGTTATGGATATTAAAGGAAAGACGAAGGACAATCCAAAAGCAAGACAAGACATGGCCGAGATATGCAAACGTCATAATCTAAACTTGATACAAAGGGGAGCTGGTGGACAAGTAACTAAGCCGATAGCGCCATACGCATTGAGCAAGAAAGATAGATTAATAATCTGCAAGTGGATATCTACTTTAAGATTTCCCGACGGTTATGTGTCGAATTTGTCTAGATGCGTTGATCTCAATGAACGCAAGCTAACAGGAATGAAGAGTCACGACTGCCACGTGTTTATGGAAAGATTACTGCCCATTGCGTTGAGAGAGTTGTTGCCTTCTGTTGTATGGGTTCCGTTGGCCGAGCTGTCTACATTCTTCAGGGATATCTGTTCAACTAAGCTCACGGTGCAACATATGATACAACTTGAGGAGAAGATTGTCTTAACAATTTGCAAGTTAGAGAAAATATTTCCACCGGGTTTCTTCGACAGTATGGAGCATCTACCGATTCATCTAGCATACGAAGCCCGTGTCGGTGCATCTGTTCATTATCGATGGATGTACCCCTTTGAAAGGTAAATAAAAATCGATATAATTTAAGTGGATTTTATAATTCATTGTTAATTCTCAAGATAATTTGTCTCTCTAGGTATCTACATCATCTAAACAAGAAAGTTGGCAACAAGGCTCATATAGAGGCTTCGATATGCGAAGCATATCTTATCGAGGAGGTGTCAAACTTTTGCTCCATTTATTTCGATACTCATGTTGAGACAAATCAAAATAGACCTTAAAAGAATGACGAAGACGTTGAGGAAGGAGGTATATTCAATTTAAGGGACAAGCCTATTGGGGCTAGTAAGAAACGGTGGTTGAGTGACGATGAGTATGATGCCGCTCACCGATATGTCTTGTTAAATTGTGACATACAAGAAGTGAGAGATTTAGAGAAGTAAGTGACTACACATCGTTATAATCTCTAATTTGGTGAGGTAAGTGACTACACTAATTTTTATTCTCTCTAACAGTGTATTTAGAGATGAAGTCAAAATAAGGACACCCGATATTACCGATGAGGGACTTCAAAGAGAGGTTGATTTTACCTTTCCGTCATGGTTTCGAGATTACGTAAGTAACTGAGATAATATGTTATGCGGCTACTATTTAAATATATATATGCAACTAAAACATTTAAAGTTTACAGGTTTTATTAGCTGAACCAAGTACACTCACAAATGAGAGCATTCGTTATTTGTCATTGGGACCGAAGAAGCATGCAAAGACTTGGCCCGGCTATGTCGTTAATGGCTTCAAGTTTAAGACAACTCAACATCCTATAAATGCCGAATTTCTCAATGACGGCTTCAGTACGAAGGATTCTGGTGTTTGCATAAGAGGCACAATCTATGACGACGAGCCGGACTTTGACTATTATGGAGTGCTTCGGGATATTGTAGAATTACAATATAGTGCCCCATTTGATATGCATATTGTTATGTTCAAATATGAGTGGTTCGATACGACACCAAATATCGGTTGGAGAATCGATAAACAATTTGGATTCGTCGATATAAATCATCGCAGGAGGTATAGAGGGTCCGACACGTTTGCGATAGCAAGTCAGGCTGTTCAAGTCTACTATACAAGCTACCCAAGGCATCGTAGAGATCGCTTTGACTGGTGGGCAGTATGCAAGATTAAATCTAGAAATACATTCAACGTTGGAGACCCAGCATACCAAGAGGACCAGATCGAAAAGCCCCAATACTTGGGACAACAGTCTTGTGACATGGATGTTGAATTAGAGGTTGATATACCTCTTGCTGATGAAAATAGAGGGGAGGAAGAGGTTGATATACAAGACTTAGATGTCAACCAGGGGAGAAAGAGGCGTCTTGTCCCAAGTATTGAGACTGAAGAAGAAGAAGAAGAAGAAGAAGAACTTTATGAGGATGATGATGAGGATACAGATGAATTCGACGATGAGGATGATGATAATGATGAGGCCGAGACCGAGGAAGAGGACGATGACGATGATTAAATATCGCTATATTTCAGTTGTATCTTGAAGCACCCAATATCTAGTCTCGAATCCTAAATTACCCTATTACATTTGGATTTACAATTACAAGTCTAGTGGAACACAAGATGCCCTTTCATCAAAAGTTACAAGAATTGTACTTTATTGTATTGGTGCGTGATTTTATCAGATTTTGTGTATCTAGCTTTTATTCGTACTTTACTTCTGATTGTAATATTTATTTCAGTTTGGGATATTTGCGTATTATTGTATGAGTTTCTTTTTGCAGATGGCACTCCTAGGCCTACTCGTCTGGGCGGCACTCATCGCCCTGCTGCTGGTATGGATATGTTTAGTTTTATATTCATTTATAAATCTATGTTATCGGTATTTTGTTTATGTGTTCTATTTACAGGGCATGGTTGCGAGCACCCGTACTGGTGGTGCTGGCCGTGGTCGTGGCGGTGGCGGCGGCGGCGGTGGTGGTCGTGGGCGTGGGCGTGGTGGTAGCGGTCGTGGTCGCCAGCCGCATTCCCCGGATGTGACCTCCGATCCCGACTTGGAGAGTCCGGACACAGGCTCTTCCCGCCGTCATTCTTCCTCGGTGCTACCGACATCGTCGTCGAGGCCTGTGACTCCATCCGCTAGCGGATCCGTTCCGCCACCGGATGTACCAGCGGATGCAGCAGCAGATGCAGCAGGGGGCCCAACAGTTACTACAGGGTGGGCCTCGGAGTACCCCGGGATTCAGTTTCATCATGTTACCGGGGAGTACGTGCGCGGACCCGCGGATCCCCCGACGCCACCAGAGAGGCTGGTGGGCGAGTTCCGACGAGAGCTATGGCCCGCTGGTGAATCGTAAGTAAATTTAAGTTAATTTATTAAATTTGTTTCATTTATTCAAGTTAATAATTCAGTCGTTGCTTCTTTATAGGTTTTTCCCGTGGGATGCTGCCCGGATTCTAGGGCGCATTATTCGGGATAACTACCATGGTCCCTACCTCAATTTTTCTGAGGTGCCTCAGGACATGAAGTACGTCTGGCTCGACGAGATGAGAGTATAAATCCGTCGGTGAATTATTAATTATTCTTTAAATCATTAAATTTTTTATTACGTGATATTTGAATTTGTATGTCAGAGGACGTTCTGGTGGCCCCCCCATCGCGAGGAGGCGATCCGCAGGACCTACAAAGCCGCCGCCGGGAAGAAGATACGGGATGCGGTGTACGACCTTCGTACGGCGCATACGAGGAAGGACTGGATCCGGGCGGAGTACTATGAGCAGATGTTGGAGAAGATGGATACTCCACAGTTCAAGCTGAAATCGGAGAAAGCTAAGGCTAATCGACAGGTCGCGGGTCTGCATACGGGGGGATCAAGGCCCCACGCATTGACGCGTGCAGATTTGGTGAGATAGCACAAATTCAAATTCATTCTATTATTTAATTTCGTACTGTTAATATACGAAGTTAATTAAATTCTACGTATGTAGGCCCAACGGGCAGTAAAGAAGGGGAAAGAGGCGGAGACGGTCACCGCTCATGATGTATTCGTGCATACGCACAAGAGACAGAAGGACGGGAGCTTCGTCGACGCGAGGGCCGAGGAGACTGATGTAAGTACTTACGTTTATGAGATTTATGTTAGAAATATAATTATTGTTAAGTTAATTAGATAAACTTAGGATTCAGACTATAACTTAGGGAAACATAGGATTTAGATTATAACTTAGGAAAACTTATAGTATAAACACATTCATTGGATAGGCTGCGTATCGTGAGGCACTTAGTCGGCTTGAGATCGAGCCCCCTTCCGAGAATGTCGGCGAAACGACGCCCACCCAGACGCACTCTTCTATGGCCGCTCGCTACGACGACGTGTTCGTAGAATCCGTCGGCGGAGTTAGGAAAGGGCGCGTCTACGGCTTAGGTTCCATGGCGCCCTCGTTGCAGCCGTCCCCGAGATATCCACCGCCTCCGCCTACCCCAGCGCCCCCGGTTGACGATGTGAGGGCGCAGCTTGCGACTCTGACCTCCGCGGTGTCAGATTTGCGGACGATAGTGTTGGGGCGCTGTCCGTCTGCTCCCGGTCCGTCTGCTCCCGGTCCGTCTGCTCCCGATCCGTCTACTGCTGCTGCCGGTACTTCGGATCGACCTGGTCCTTCTTCCCCCGGACGGCTTTCGTTTAACCGCTCTGCGGACGCCCGCATCGTATCGGATAACACCATCTTGACGCTCCTTGACATGATGTCGCCAGAGCAGCTACGCGCGCTTCCAGACCATGTCTTGTCCTAAGTGCCGGCACACACGGTGGAGGAGTACATACGCAAAGCGGATGCGGCGGCACGAGCACGAGACGATCCGACGGACGGGGTTTGATTTTGTTTATGTTGTTGGTTTTGTAGACATTTGGATACTGAGTATGTTCGGATATTTTTTTTATGTTTGGATAATTTAATGTTGGATATTGGATATATTGTGTTGGTAATATTTTGTTGGATATTGGATACGTTGGATATTGGTGTCGGATATGGATATTTTGCATATGGATATATGGTGTTGGATATTGGATACGTTGGATATTCGTGTTGGATATGGATATATGGTGTTGTATATGGATATTTTGCATGTTTGATATTGTGTTGGATGTGTTGTATAAACAGGAAAGAGTCTGTTTGCAGTATTTTTTTTTTCAAAAATTAGCAGTTAGCGACGGACTGGCGACCACTCAGCGACGGATAGTCCGTCGCTAACTGGAGAAACTGAGGTTAGCGACGGAGTGGCGACGTAAAATCCGTCGCTACCTGGAGCATTTCAATAAAGCGACGGATTGGCGACGGACGATCCGTCGACCTGATGCTGTTTGATGTCCAGAAATTTTAGCTTTCGCGACGGATTGGCGACTAACTTACGGCGGACTGGCGACCACTCAGCGACGGATAGTCCGTCGCTAACTGGAGAAACTGAGGTTAGCGACGGAGTGGCGACGGACTATCCGTCGCTACCTTGAGCATTTCAATAAAGCGACGGATTGGCGACGGACGATCCGTCGACCTGATGCTGTTTGATGTCCAGAAATTTTAGCTTTCGCGACGGATTGGCGACTAACTTACGGCGGACTGGCGACCACTCAGCGACGGACTATCCGTCGCTAACTGGAGAAACTGAGGTTAGCGACGGAGTGGCGACGTAAAATCCGTCGCTACCTGGAGCATTTCAATAAAGCGACGGATTGGCGACGGACGATCCGTCGAACTGATGCTGTTTGATGTCCATAAATTTTAGCATTAGCGACGGATTGGCGACTAACTTACGGCGGACTGGCGACAAAGTCCCGACGGACTATCCGTCGCTAACTGTAGGAATTTAATGTATCGACGGATTGGCGACGTAATATCCGTCGCTACCTGGAGAATTTTACATTGAGCGACGGTTTAGCGACGGAATGTCCGTCGGTAATTGGGTATCAGAAAATCTCTGATACGCTTTTGTCGACAAATTTACGACGGATTAGCGACGGATATTGGGTATCAGAAAATCAGTGATACGGTTTTGCCGACTGGTTAGCGACGGAGTTTTCCATCGCTAACCCTATATCCTGATACATGTTTTGACGAAAGCTAGTCGGTAATCCGTCGCTATATATATTTAGATGCGTCGACGGTATTCCGTCGCTAAGTCGTCGTTGAGCGACGGAGTAGCGACGGATATGTTTTAGCGACGAGGTTATTCCCGACGGCTGTTTTACCAAAATATCCGTCGGTAATCCGTCGGTATTTATTTTTGGCGACGGATTACCGACGGATAAGGCCGTCGGTAAATCCATGTATTTTGGTAGTGAGCTGGATGAGAAGCATGAAGATGACACTTCTCCTGAAGCCATAGAAGCGATGCGTCAAGAAGCTGAACGCCGAGTCCTGGCGACTGTGGAGACTCGGGCGACAGACTTGAGGCGTCGGATTGAAGAGCTTTCGGCCAACCCCGGGGATGTTTAGGGATTGTAGTCTCTTCTTTTTGTGTATTTACAACTCTTGCTGGGGAGGGTGTAATCATTTACTCTCTTTTTTTTAGAATAAAAAAATACAAAGATTCTTGTGATGTGTTCATTTTCGTTGTCATAAACTTGATAATTTGTGTGGACCTATTATCTTTTGCGCACCTTGGTTTTTAGGTACAGATAATAAGTTTGAGAGAACCAACATGTTTGCTCAGAGGTGATGTGGACATGGCAAATATGGGATTCAAATGATGGAATCTTCCTACTCAGAGGTGTTATGGACGTGGTAGGAATGATTCTGGGGGATACGCAGAACTACTCAGAGGTAATGTGGACGTGGAAGTTCTGTGATCAATGTACGGCAACGCAGGAGTTGTCTGTACGGGATATTTACTCAGAGGTAATATGGACGTGGTAAACATGATGGATAGCATAGTCTTACGGGGTGTAAGATTCTGCTTTACAGGGTGTAGGGGGACAACTCAGAGGTGATGTGGACATGGTTGTCCTTCTACTGGAGAATGCCACGGAACAGCTGGGTTCCAGAAGCATCTGATTTTGTAGAAGTACATGTCTGAAAGATGTCAAGAGTAGTACTTCTTTAGGAACTTGCCGTTGATGGGCATCATGAACAAGTCCCCATTGGGTTTAGCGAGGCGGTAAGCACCGTTTGAGTATACCGTCTCTATGATGAAAGGTCCTTCCTACTTGGGCTCGAACTTTCCTGGTGTCTTGTGGGTCAACACCATCGGCCTCCTGACTGCCAGAACCAGGTCGCCTTCTTGGAAAGTCCTCTTCTTGACATTCTTGTTGAAAGCCTGTGATATACGGGCTTGGTAGAGTTCGATGCGTTATTGAGCTAGGAGACGCTTTTCGTCAAGTGCCTCCAGTTCCCGCAGACGACGACGTTGATTATCCTCTTCTGTGAGTTGGTTTGTGATTGCTACGCGGAGTGAGGGTATCTGGATCTCGAGAGGTAGTACCGCTTCGCTTCCGTAGACCAGGAAGAATGGTGTGTTGCCTGTCGGGGTCCGTACCGTTGTGCGGTAGGCCCAAAGGCATTCGTCGAGCTTTTCGTCCTAGTCGTATTTGTTGGATGACACGACCTTTTTGAGTAGCCTGACGATAGTCTTGTTGAACGCCTCGACCAATCCGTTTGCTGCCGGATTGTAGGCGGTTGAGGCCACGTTTTGGATGCGATTCTTGTCGCAGAATCTGCTAAAAATATGGCTGATGAACTGAGGACCGTTATCGTGGATAATCCTCCGAGGTACCCCGAAACGGTAAATGACATGGTGCTTGATGAAGCTGATCATCCTAAAGCTCTTCACCTCCGCCAGTGGAACTGCTTCTGCCCATTTGGAGAAGTAGTCGGTGATGGCTAGGATGAAGCGGTGTCCTCTCGATGAAGGAGGGGTGATCGGTCCTACAATGTCCATGCCCCAAGCTTCGAAGGGCCAAGAGGCGATTGTAGGATGTAATGGTTCTGACGGTGTATGGATGAAGTCTGCGTAAAGCTGGCACGCATGACACTTCTTAGCATAGTCGACAGCGTCAGCGGCCATGGTTGGCCAGTAGTAGCCCATGCGTCGCAGTCGATCCTGCAACTTAGGGCCAGGTTGATGGGCTCTGCAGGTTCCATCGGAGCTTCTCGAAGGGCTTCGGCTGCTTCTTCGTTGGACAGACATCGCAGGAGAAGTCCATCGTTGGAGCGTCGGTACAATATTTTAGTAGCTGTATCGTAGTAGAATCGAAGGGAGCGCCTCCTGACTGAGACAGCTTCTTTCGGGTCTTCTGGGAGAATTTCGTAAACAGCGAAGTCGATGAATGGGAATCTCCAGTCTCGGACATTAACACCAGCACTTGTTGACATGGCATGGGTCACTTGTGAGCACAGGTTGTTTTTAGGACAGACCAAGTCTCGACCAACTACCGTGACGTAGTGTTGAGTCCCGAGAGGTGCTGCTAATGAGGCTGCGAGGCTAGCCAGGGCGTCAGCCTCCAGATTTTGTAAACGAAAAACATGTTCGATGAAGAACTCAGCGAAGGTTGAAATGATGTTTAACGCGACTTCATGGTAAGGGATCAAATCTTCATGGCGAACCTCGTATTGCCCTCTGATCTGGTTTACGACGAGTTTTGAGTCGCCGTAGGCTTCCAGATGATTCACCCCCAGCTGTTGTGCCAGCTGGAGTCCCATGATGAGTGTATTGTACTCGACAACATTGTTGGAGCACGGCTTCGAAAGGGAGTAGGCGCGCTGGATGACCAGCTGATCGGGGGAGACTAAGACTACCCCCACTCCTGCGATGATTTGGCCTTTGGGGCCTGTTCTTGAAGCGCCATCGAAAAACATCCTCCAGACGGAGCTTTCTTCAGTGACGTTAGATTCTTGGACCTCATCCGGGATGTCTTCATAGAGTCTGGAGGACTCCGGGATGGGGTGTGCAGCTAAAAAGTCGGCCAGAGCCTGACCCTTGACGATTTTTTGTGGAACGAACACCATGTTGTATGGTATTAGCAGGATCGCCCACGTAGCTAGCCGGGAGTTCAATGACCCTGGCTTCGTCATGAGAACTCTGAGTGGATTGACTCGAGAGATGACATGAATTGTCTGGCCTGAGACATAATGGCGAGTCTTCTGAACGGCAAACACCAACACGCCAAGCACTCCTTTTTAATGGGGTTGTACCGGTGTTCGGCCCCGATGAGTGTTCGACTGAGGTAGTAGATGGCTTGTTCATAGCCTGTATCGCTGTTCTGAGCCAGCAAAGTGCCGAGGGAATGATCCATGGCACGGACGTAGAGGAGGAACGGTTTGCCGACGACGGGTGCCACTAGGACTGGCGGACTCGTCAGGTAAGCTTTGATGTCGTCGAAAGCTTTTTGGCATTCCTCTGTCCAAACGTAAGAGACTCCCTTCTTCATAAGCTGAGTGAAGGGTCGATATTTTCCGGAAAGGTTTGCTACGAACCTCCGGATGTATGCCAGACGCCCTTGCAGGCCTCGAAGTTCTCGGAGGTTCTTCGGAGGGCCCATGTCGAGGATGGCTTTGGTCTTCTCGGGATCGACATGAATGCCTTTCGCCGTGATAATAAAGCCCAAGAACTTTCCGCTAGAAACCCCTAAGAAGGATTTAACGGGGTTCATCTTGAGTTGATGCGCCCGCATGAGATCGAAGACTGTCTGCAGGTCTTGTAGGTGATCTCCTTTGAGGCGGCTCTTGACTGCGATGTCATCAACATAGCATTCGACTGTCTTGCGAAGATGCTGACGGAAAATAGTGCTCATAGCTCGTTGGTATGTGGTACCAGCGTTCTTCAAGCCGAAGGGCATCACTGTGTAGCAGAAAATGCCCTTTGGAGTCCTGAATGACGTATGTTTTGCGTCATCGGAGAACATCTTGATCTGGTTGTAGCCCGAATACCCATCCATGAAAGACATGTGTTCGAAGCCACATGTGTTGTCGATCATCACGTCGGTGATGGAAAGCGAGAATTCGTCCTTCGGGCAAGCGGAGTTGAGATCCTTGAAGTCGATGCAGACTCGAATCTTCCCATTCTTCTTGGTGACAGGGACAACGTTGGCCACCCAATCCGGGTGTTGTTCTTCACGGATGAAGCCGCTGGTCAAGAGTTTGTCCACCTCCTGATCGATGGCGTTCATGATGTCCGGACGAAAATGTCGTTGTTGTTGTTTGATAGGCTTGGCATCGGGTAAGATGTTGAGCCTATGCATCGCGATCTGAGGATCAAGTCCTGCATGTCATCGTAGCTCCAGGCGAAGACATCAATATATTCTTTAGCCAGTTGGATTAAAGACTCCCGGTCTTCTCCTTTTAGGCTTTTGCTGATGAAGATGGGTTTGGAAGAAGATCCATCCCCAAGGTCGATCTGCTCGACTTCGTCTTCGGTAGGGGGTTCGCGTAGCTCAAAACGAGACTCACATTGTTCTCTTAAGCGTTGCGCCCGGGGTTGTTCTTCGAAGAATTCTGGCGCTTGATCTTCGCCTTCATCTTCTTGAGGTTGAGCGGATGTCATGTTGGCTGACAGCACTCTCTTGAAGACTGAGCCGATACTGGTATCGGAATCCCAAGTTGATGCTTCAAACGAATGAGAATATTCTGCTTCTTCTGCCTCCAAACTCTCTGGAGTTGACGGCGGCATGACATAGCCTATCCCCCGTCGATTCCGATTATAGTAGTCCTGCGGCTTTCCTTTAGGTGTTGGAAGCCGGAGAGGAAGACGTCGACCCTTGCCGTAGTTCAGGCCTTTGTTGCTTTTTAGGTCGTAACCCATCTTTTGGATGAGGTACTTTACCTTGTCCGTGTACCGATAGACTTGTATTCTGCCAGTATCTGGTTCTGGCTCGAGTAGTGGGAGGTCTTGATGATGCTCAACTTTGCCAAAAATGATGGATTCTTCGTCTCGACTCCGCGGTGGGACTACAGAACAGACTCCTTGGAACGGGACTACTCGATTTACATGATGGACAGTCGTTATTTGTGTTTGCAACGACCGTAGAGCGTTATCTAATGCATACATGGCATTCCAATGTGGAAGACTAGAATAATTAAAAGACACTCTATTATTGATGAAGTACGAGATTTTATCCCGCGAGATTACATTGTCCAGAGAGGGTGCGTCTACATCAGCAGAGATATATTCCCCTAGCTCTTCATCTGTGAGTACTGGGGTTGGATCGGGAGAGTCCACCACAGCTTTGATTTCGGGGTCCGAGAGGGCTATGTGGGCGTTCCCTGGCAGCTTGGATTGCGGTGGCTTGCCTTTAAGACGCACCTTCAGAGGTGCCTCCACTGTGCCTCCGGTGATTGGTGCCTTCCCTTGTAGTTTTGCCACAAGGAGAGCCGATGTCTGAGGCGGCTTTCCCTTGAGACGTATCTTCAAAGGAGCTTCAGGAGCAGTTGGTGCTTTCCCGGGTAGCTTGATGTTCATGGGAGGCAACTTCTGAGGCGGTTTGCCTTTGAGTCGAATCTTCAAAGGAGCGTCGGGAGTCATCTCAGGCTCTATGTCCGGCTCTGCTGCCGTTTCTGCCTCGTCGTCAGCATCATTGGCTTCCTCCTCGTCAGGTGACTTGTACAAGGAGGAATCGGTGAAGTAGGCTTCAACCACTTTGAAAGGGTCAATGTCCGCAAACTCCGTCCTGATGACATCGTTGGTGGATACGTACTTCATACATTGGTGGAGTGTGGATGGCACCACCATGTACTCATGCAGCCATGGACGACCCAACAGAAGGTTGTAGTTGACGTCGACGTCTACAACATAACAAGTCACCTCGGTTCTGAGGTTACCGATATGGCACTTTAGACGTATCTTGCCCAGTGGCTCACTTTTGCTAGCATTGAAGCCACTGATTGTTGTGTTGGAAGGTGCCAATCGGTACATTGGGATCCCCAGTATTGAGAGCAGCGTCTTCGGAATGATGCTGAAGGAAGACCCCAGATCGATCTGAGTCCGCTTCACCTTGACAGAACCGATATACCCTGTATAATACAGCGGCCTGTTGTGGCGGTTGTGCTTGAGCAGCATGTCTTGTTGGGTGAAGGTTATATTGGGGATAACCTCATCCGCACAATGACAGTGCGCACATGTAGTTGGAAGATCTTCAGGCTGCTTGACCGGACTGATGAAGGACTCAGCATCCTTCAGGGCTTCACAGAGAGCTTCGCGAGTGTCTTTGGAAAGACGAAGGAGCTCAATCAGAGATAGGCGGGCAGGAGTACTGGCAAGTTGTGCCAGTATGTCGAAGTTGTGGGGCTTGGCTAGCCCCGAAGCATTCTCCTTTCGTAGAGGTCTGTCGAAATGAGCCTCTACATGCTTCTTCTTATTAGCTGCTGGGGGCTTGGACGGACCCCCTTCTTCGGTAGCAGGGACGGTGCAAGGAGGCACCACCTCGATGGCAGCTTCGTCGGGTTGGGCGTTCTGTTGTGAACGCGTTTGTACAGGAAGAGCCTCTTTTGCGGAGGAAGAGACCATACAGTAAGACTTGATCTTCCTGCCTTTAGTTTTGGAGGCAGAGCGTACCTCCGGTTGAGTAACCTCGGAGACGAGATCAGGATGAACCCATAAGATCTCCTCCCGAGATGTGGTGAGTGGGATAAGTCCACTCATGTTGTCACGAGTAGGTGGTAAGTTAACCACCTCCATTGTCGCCTTAGGGATGGAGACGACACCATCTTGTGTTGTAGTTGGCGGCAAGGTGCCGAACTAGAGTGACACCACGTTGGTCGAAACCGTCTTTTCCTCATAGTCGACGGAGATAACATCCGCATTGATCATGCGCTGGATGTAGTTTTTGAGGATGTAACAGTCCTCGGTTGGGTGTCCGACAAACTGATGGTAGTAACAGTACCTCGGATTGTCCACTTTTCCAACCTCGTTCGGACGCTTCGGGTCCGGTAACTTGATCTTGTCACCCTGCTTCAGTATCTCAAAGAGTTGCAGGGTGTCTTCATCGTTGAAAGAATAAACCTCCTTTGGCCGTGGTGCAAGTGGAGGCTTCTGAGTAGGCGCTGATGCACCTTTTGAGGCATTGACAGTCAATGCCTGTTTCCCCTTCGTCTCTCGTCCGGGGTTGCTGGCTGCAGGCCGTTTCCCCTTGTCTTCAAAGGCGGGGAAACTGACTCCCAGAAGACGAGCATTGGCCGCCTTCTTTTCTGCGGCCTCGGCTTCGATGATCAAGGAACTCCATTCGGGAGGAGGAGTAGAGTTGAGCCAGAGTTTGACTGCAGGAAGCATGTTCATGCTGCAGGAGGATAGGAGTGCATGTTCTGGCATGCCCGGGGGCAATCTGAAGCAGGCCTGTCGAAAGCGTTCGATGAATACCCGAACTGTTTCCCTCTTCTTCTGGCGTATCTCTATGAGAGACGCCATTGTCATGTCCTTCCCGCCGTCGTAGAAACGGTCAAGGAAAAGGCATATCAAATCGTCGAAGGAAGATATGGAATTGTCGGGGAGGCTACAGTACCAGTCGTACGCCACTCCTTTCAGTGCGCCGACAAATATGCTGGTGAGTAGTGCGTCCTCCTTCGAGAGATGTCCCGTTTGGGACTGGAAGTACATCAAATAGCGACGCGGAGAGTCCTTTCTATCGTATGGCGTCAGTGTTTGTGGTTTATATTTGGGAGGATAAACCACTTTGTTCCATTCGAAGGGATAAGGTTGGGGGATGCCCACCTTTTGGCGCTCCTCTTGTCTCGTCTTGGACTCAAAGCGCTCACGCAAGTCCCTGATCATCTCGACCACGTCTTCCGTAGAGCTGGGAGTCGGGGAAGGTGGTACCACCTGGAGTTGAGCATTGAGGGCTCCGACGTCCAAGGGGCTTCGCGGCGATCCGTATCCAAGGATACCCGTTGAGGGGGTACACTTGACTCTCTATTGACCCCTGGGTCGGGACCGGTAGAAGGCGTCCTGGCCAAAGCTGACCGTATCTCAAATACTGCTTGAGTCAGTGTTTGCATAGAGGCAAAGAGGGTTTTGAGTCCTCCCTCCAGGGTATCCATGTGCTGGACGAGGTCCGCTGGTGGCGCATCCGACTCGGTGTCACTCCCAGTCATGTAGACTGTCATGACACGGCTGGAGTCGGATGGCTCGGTTGAGGCTTCGCTTTCAGCCTCACTCTCCTGTAGAGGAGTTGTTGTTCCCGGAGCTTCGTCTTGGCTACCCCCAGCTATGTTCCTGAGGACTTCTTCGTCTTCGAGACTCGGATCCGCAGGGGCTAGACTACCCCCAGCTACGCCTTCATCTTCGGGAGAAGTATCCGTAAGGGCCTGATTACCCCCAGTCATGTCTTGAAGGACTTCTTCATCTTCGAGATGCAGGTCGACAGGGGCTAGACGACCCCCAGCTATGCCGTGGAGGCTGACTTCGCCCTGAGGATGAAGATCCACCCCAGCTGTGCTTTGGAGAACACCCTCGTTTTTGGAAGGAGGATCAATAAGGGCTTGACTACCCCCAGCTTCCTCCAAGATCTTCTTCCTCCCCCGAGTGCCTTCGAACACTCCGGAGGACGAGACGGTTGTCTTGGTTTTCCTCGGCTGGCTCTTGGACGAGGAATTGCCAGTCGTCTTTCGGACTGACGAGGAGTTGGAGATTACATTGCATGAAGCAACCTCTGGCTCTTCTTTTGTTGACACCTTCTTTCCGAGGCGACGTCGGAGGGGTGTCGATGATTGCAGCCGCTGGAACACCGACTGTCTCGATGGGACTGCTGCCTTGCAACAGCAGTTGATGGTGACTACAGCACAAGTGTGCCCTGTAAGGGGCGCATCGTGCTTGTCAGTCAACTCTCCTGATCGACGCTTGTGAGTGATCATGTTACGCAGATCATTGGAGGAGAGTGCCACCTTCACACCCCCTTCAGGCGTATGGCAAGGCCAAGCGCCGGGGTGGTCAAGTGAATGCTGCGCCCCCTGATCCAACACCAAACAGGTGCTCAGATCAGTAGCAGGGGAACAACATTTGAAGTGACTTGAACGGACCTCAGACGCACAACCAGAGGGGGCGCGGGAGTTCAAGACCACTAGGTTTGCCTTACTCGACTTGGTTGCGAACGCAACAAATGCGCCCAAGTGAGATAAGGACTTTGAAGGTCGGCTCATTTCTGGCGCAGAAGCACCTGAGTCGGCCTTATACAGCTTACCATCAGCAGCGCGCATGATTGTGAGCGCATGCTTCTGGCTTGCTGCTGGCATAGCACGTTTGGGGCGCATGGCCCGTGCTGCCTTGGACTTCTTCGTACCAGGCCGCTGGGGCGCGTAGTACTCAGAATCCAAATTTTTCTCGCCACTACAGCGAGCGAGTCTGTCAAAGACAGAGACCTTCTGTGGCGCATCAGAGGTGATGTGCGGGGCATTGGCTGCTCCCCTGCTCCGTCGACGCATCTTCCTCGCCTGAGAGGGAGATGGCTGGAGAATGTGGTCAGCCGCACGTTTCCTCGAAAGATGTGCTGCACCGGTGGACGCATCTTGGTTGCTGAGGACGTCAGCAGGAAAGGAAGGCTGGATCGGCGCATCCCCTTCGGTGGTGGTGCCAGAGGCGTCGACCTTGCGCACCCAGACTCGGCGGGTCTTCTTCGGCTTTGGCAGCTGCTTCGAAGGACTCGTACTGCCTTCAGAGATGAACTCCTCATACGCTTGTTGATTGAGACGTACGACCAGCGTCTTGTGGGAGGAGCCCACCTTCACATCGTCGGATTACGACACAGCTTTCTCGATAGAGGAGAAAGAGGTCCCCAGCAGAGTCGCCAGCTTGTTTGCCATTAAAATCTTTTGATTGCAAATTTTAATACAAATAAAACAATGTTACAATATAGGACTTAGACGTAGTCCTAGGAGTACACTTTTGTTGATCTGGGTCCCTTGTGCCGATGGAGCGAGTGGTAATGCGTTGACTCCGTTGACGATCTGACGACGGTTATCGGTTCTCTGAAGGTTTGGATTGCTCTTGGTACTGGAGCTTGCTGAGAGGAGGAAGACGTTGAGTGTCTGTATCTACCTCTCTGGTTGTACGATGTCTCTGTCTGTCTATGTATGTTCATCTATGTGTGTGGAAGAAGGAAATAATCCCTCTACTTATAGTTTTGCAGGCAGGCTTCTCATGCGCACATATGTCGGATGCGCCTGGACACGGGGACGCCACATAGAGATTGCTGATGGAGGTGCATGGACGATGCGCCCTGATTGAGGGGTTGAATTCTTCATTCTGCTGTTGTGGGTCGGCACGTAGCAGAGAAGAGGATTTTTCTGTTGCTGAGATCTTGGGTGAATCGAGTCAAAGGACACGTGTCATCGGCCCATGGCTCGAAGATCTCGGATTTGGTGGGGAATGATCTGGTAGGATATGCCTGGGATTGGGCGCATGAGGAGACTTTGGCTCGTAACCTTTAGGAGTTATGAACCATTCAGGGCGCATGGCTTTTGAGGCGCATGCGAAGCTTCAGTAGCAACTTTACTTCTGTCTTTAGGGATCAGAGAGAAAGTCTGAGACGCATGGCTTTTGAAGCGCATGCAGAACTTTGGGCGCATGGCCGCGGAGGCACATGCGAGTGGTTGGGTGGCCACGTGGCTTGTAACTGCCGGAGGAAAGTAATGATGATGCTGACGTTGGCGACGCTTCATTTTCTGAAAAAGCTGTCAACTGTTCAGTCCTCGAGAGGCGTGCTGCCAACTCTGTCAGACTTCAGCATTTAATATTTTTGACAGGTGATGGACTGTTGGAGTGGGCACATCGATCGGCGTTCCACTAGGCGTATAGGGCCGCATGGGGGTGCATGCTTGTGAAGCGCTTGGTATTGAGAGGCGTGTCTGTGTGATGCGCGGTCTGTCCGGCGCATCCGCTCCACTTGACACGTCTTCTGGTACGACTGTTCCGTTCTTCGAGTGCTTTAAATAGCCGTTTTTGACTTGGCTGAATTCGAAGTGTCTGGTTCATCCATTTAATGCAAATTCATTGCACGGGATTCGGAGAGCCATCCACTTGGCGCATGGGTTTGATTTGCCCGGCCTATAAATAGTGGCATGGAGAGTGTTTACTTCTTGTTCTCTCACGTTCCTCCGAAATGAACTTGTTTACTCGAGTGCATTCTGTTGATGAGATGCTCCCGAGGGTGAAGATGCGACGCATTATCTTCATTGATGCACTTGAAGGTGACTGTTACATCCAAAAGTCAGAGTCGAGGGCTTCCGAGGCAGGCGGAAGGTGCCTGTTGCATCCAAAGATCGGGATGCTCGAGCCTCGTCTCCGTTATGTGGGAAGAGCCGTAGATCGGAATTGCGGTCTTCCTTCGCCTTTGGAGGCTCTTTCGAAGCCTCCCCTGGCCATAGGTTGATTGCGGTGCTCTTCTCTTCCTCGGTTTGGGGAGCTCTTCCTCTAGCTAGAGGGTTGACCACCCTCGTTCTGCTCAATAAATGCTTCATTAGTCGAAGCATTTAGACGGCGGTGAGCCTGGCTGGAAGGGTAGCACATAACTGAGGTGCTGAAGGGATGCACATAACTGAGGATTCACATAACTGAGCTGCTGAAGGGATGCGCCCGGCTGGGAGTACATGGTGGGATGCGCCTGACTGAGAGCGCATGGTGAGATGCGCCTGTTCGAGAGCGCATGATGACTGCTGCGCCTGGCTGTAGACTTAGGGTCTTTTCTTTGTAGAAATTCTCCTTTGTACAACATTTTCTAGACATGTAATAGACTTTTATATATAAATAAAAATCCTCTTTTGATGTCTATTCTTTTGCTTCTGTGATGAGTACTTTGTCTGAACTTCCTGGCGCGTGTAGCGTTTGGCGCATAGGATTTCTGATCGTGAAATTCCATGCTTCTACAATTACTTGTATGGTGAACATATCAAGATTTACACAGATCATAAGAGTTTCAAATATGTGTTCACCCAAAAGGAGCTAAATATGAGACAACGCAGATGGTTGGAGTTGCTTAAAGATTTTGATATGGAACTAGAGTATCATCCAGGCAAGACGAACAGAGTAGCAAATGCTCTGAGTAGGAGGCCTGAAGCTTTCTTCTTGAATACGCCCAAGGAGATACTAGAAGATCTCAGGAAGATGGAGATTGAAGTGATATGCCCAGTGTAGTGTCCCGCTTCTCGCGGTCCACTATGTAATACCTACGGCTTGCTGACTCAGTCTTGAACTAAGTGTTTGGGGAAACCTTTGCCGGTATCGATTGATCACAGATGAAATGCAATGAACCTTTCCAATTGATGGATTGGCTTCTATTGAAATGAATCCAAGAGTTTTGTTGGATGTTTTCTTTCGCTGCTTGGTTTTGATGAATGCGTTTTCGTGTTGGTTTTCGATAATTGGTTTTCATTGTTCGCTTTCATCGCATTTCGCATTCATTCTGAATCTTGAGAGAAAGAGACGAATTATGCTAATCAACTGTTGGTGCCGATGTAGGCCGCGTGAATTGTTCGTGAACGGCGCGTGAAGTCCCTCCTTCTCTCGATTTAAGATTTATCTCGGTGAGTTGCTTGAACCGGGCTTGCATTTATTTGTACGCCCTAATAAAAATAATCTCTAGTCCACTCTGTTGCCTTGTCCCTGTGATCAACGATACCTCAATAACAAAAGATAAGAAAAAGAATGAATGCTAACGAATGACTGCAAAGGAATGAAATGTTATTGAATGATATCGAATGACCGAATGAGAACTGAATGCAAATGAATGACCGAACGATTAAGGCTAGTCATGAACTGGTCGCTATCTGTCGCACTGCTAGGTTTTATCTGATAGAAAGAACAAGTCATGCATTGGTCTCGGACAACTTGTTAACAAGGTAATAGTCTCTCGACGATTCTGGGGGCACCTGGGATCGATCGGCCTAGGAGAGATTGTAATAGCACCTCGGGGTAAATGCTACACCTCGGGAATGTTGTGTCCTTAGCGACGAGCTGAACCATTGAGTCACAGCGGCTAATCATGGGGGGCGGGCCCATGGACCACCATGTAGTTAGGACATGCATGTGAACAAATCCTTAAATGCAAACCTAACAATGAACGATGATGGTAAAGTATGCTTCCTATATCCATATGCAAATTGTGCTAACCTGTTTTGTGCAGGGATGACTGTCGGCGTTGGTAAGTTGGTTATGATTATTCTACTGTCCTTGTTTCTTATGAATTGTTAAAAAGAACCTAGACAAGTAGAAAGAGCACTAGTAAATATGTAGCTTCACATATTGAATTAGTGCAGATATTTGTGAGTTTCGGCGAAGAGCCGCTCGCCAGTACATGATGTGTGCTGACCCACGTTGTGGGCATCCTTTTCAGAAAGCAAAAGGAGACATGGGAATTTCAAGTGAGGCACCGAAGCTCGTCTAGCCCAGTAGAACTGTGGATCGCCTCGAAGCTACTTTTCAATTCCAGTCAAGTTTCAAGTTTCTTTTCCTTCTGAAGGTGTCTTTCATTTCCAGAACGTAGTAGAGGGATATGATGTATGGGCATTGCGACTGTTTTCAAAAGAGAATCATGTAGCCAACATAAGGCACTCTGAGTTTGCAAAGCTTTGTACTTGTATTCCTATCAAGTTTATGAATAAAAGAAAATATTTTCATTTCAAATCTCTGTGTCCAATATTTGGTTTTCTGCAATGAATGGGTGCGTGCGTGTGTTTTGCTTAACTAATGGGTGCGTACGTGTGTTTTGCTTGACTAGTTGTTTTTGTGCAGGTACATGGTCTTGTGCAAGCGCAACTTAGGCTTGCACGGCATCATGCCTTAGCGAGGACGATCGATCCCGCAGGGATCCAGCAAGACGGACGACCCTAGCGGGATCGGGGCGTGACACCCAGTAGCAGATGGAATCTGGGAAAGTTTACAAGTACAATCATCTCTAGTATAGAGAATTAAGGAGGCACAGAAGAAGGATGTGAAGTTGCAAAAATTGTGGAATCAAACTGAAGCTGGGATACAAACTGGGATAATTAAGCATTCTGGTGGATCCTTGAGGTTCAGGAGTCGTTTGTATGTGCCATTTGGAGAACTCTGGACTGAGATAATATCTGAAGCATATAATTCACAATACTATATTCATCCTGGGAGTACGAAGATGTACAAGGATCTGAGGCAAAAATTTTGGTGGCATGGAATGAAGCGGAAGATAGCTAAATTTGTCTCGAAATGCTTAGTGTGCAAACAGGTAAAATCCGAGCAGCAACGGACTGCTGGACTACTGCAACCACTACCAGTACCTGAATGGAAGTGGGAGCATATTACAATAGATTTTGTATCAGGACTTCTAAGGATACAAAGAGGTAACAATGCTATCTGGGTGATAGTGGATAGACTCACAAAGTCCGCGAGATTTCTACCATTTCGAGTCGGACAATCTACGGAACATCTAGCGGAGATGTACATGAAGGAAGTTGTTAGTCACTATGGGGTGCCGGTAAGTATCGTCTCAGACAGGGATACTCGGTTCACCTCCAAGCTTTGGAAAAGCTTACAAGACAGTCTTGGCAGTCGCCTGAAGTTTAGTTCAAAATATCACCCACAGACTGATGGACAGTCAGAAAGGATGATACAAATTTTAGAAGACATGTTGAAAGTGTGCTCTCTAGATTTCAAAGGATCATGGGATGATCATCTATATTTGATAGAATTTTCATATAATAACAGTTATCAGGCCAGCATCAAGATGGCACCATTTGAAGCATTGTATGGGAGAAAGTGCAGGTCACCAATATGTTGGGGTGACATCGGAGAACGACAACTCCTAGGGCCAGAGTTGGTTACGCAGACTATAGACATGGTCAAGGCAATCCAAAGTCATCTTCAAGCTGTGCAAGACAGGCACAAGATGTGGGCAGATAAGCATCGAAGGATCTTGAACTTCAAACATGGTGGTCATATATTTCTGAAGATCTCACCTACTAAAGGAACTATCATGTTTGGAACAAGAGGAAAGTTGAGCCCAAGATATATAGGCCCATTCGACATCCCGGATCGAGTCGACGACGTATCTTATAGATTGGCCTTACCACCTTCTCTAGAAGGAGTCCATGATGTTTTCCATGTATCTCAACTACGAAAGTATGTGCCAGATCCCAGTCACATACTGGATCATTCGGAAATCACAGTTGGTCCAACTCTTCGCATTGAGCAGAAGCCAGTAGAGATCCTGGATCGGAGACAGAAGATTCTTAAGAACAAGACCATCTCTTTGGTTCGAGTATCTTGGAACAAGAACTCACCGGAAGAATCTACTTGGGAAAGGAAATATGAGATGCAGCAACTTTACCCCTACCTATTTGATGATTAAGGTACCTTAGCACCTTTCCTTTCTTTTCACTTCTATTTTTCTTAAATTTCGAGGACGGAATTTAATTAAGGTGGGTAGAGTGTCATAACCTTAATTTTTATTTTATTTTTATGTATTTTAATTATTTTCAGCCTTTCAAAAATTATTTTCCTATATTATTTTTCAAAATAAATAAATAAATCAAATTTCTTTTTTCTTTAGCCCCTCATGTAAATTCAAATTTGCATTTTGCTATAGCCACTAGGTGGCACTCATGCATGGAGAGGTGTCATGTGGCATCCTGATCTTCTCATGACAAGGCCTTAAGGACAATTTTGTAATTTTCTTTTTTGTTCTTTTTTTTTAAATGAAGGAGAATGGAGAGAGAGAACCATTCTTCTCCTCTCCTTCCACCAGGTGTATTCCTCTCCCTCTTCTTCTTCATTTTATTCTTCTTATTCTTCTTCTTCTTCTCCTCTCCTTCTCCTCTTCCCTCCCCTTCCTTTAACTGTTGCTGCTGCTGCATTTAACTGCTGCTGCATTTATTGCTGCCGCTGCTGCATTTGCTGCGCTGCTGCGACTGCCGGCGCCGACGTTGCCACCAGCCAGCCGGCCGGCCAACCCCCCTTCTCCATTTATTCTTCCTTTTTTCTTCTAATTCCTCTCCCTATTTCAATTTAGTTCCTTCCCTTTCATTTTGTGCCCTAGAATTTTGAATTAGGTCTTGGGGAAGAACTTTTCTACTAGGAATTATACTCAAAAGCAAGGCAAGCCCTCTCTCCTCCTTTCTCTTGGATTGTTCCATGATAATTGTCAATTATTCTTGAATTGAATGATAAATACATATATGTTTATATTCTGAATTTTCATAACTATGGATAATTTCAACCAATAGGCAATGTGATGTGCTAGTATATTGTTGTATACGTAAGTATATATATATAGAGAGAGATAGATACCCCATTGGAATGATATTTATGCATGAAACCTACCCAAATGTATGAGTGCATATACATAGATACACTTGACATATATATATTCATCTTGACAATTTATATGCATTAAACACATATACACATCTTGACATACACATGCACAAGTTTATTGACACATTGACATTTTCATGTGCGTAGAACTCAACCAAGTCTTGTCACAACTTAGAACTTGAACATTTTTCACTTCAAGGAGAATTAATATATATACGGATTTTATGTTTTTGCTTAAATTGTGTTTACTTGTGTTAATGAAGCTAAGTAAGATTGTTTTAGCAAATTAACTTGATATTTCAATTCTGTCCAAACTTTTAATTAGGCTTAAAAACACCTTTTTGTCATGAAAACATGGTTTAAACTGATAATTTTGTATACCGGTTTACTAGGGTAGCTACGTGCTAACTTTACATGTCTTAAATTATTTTTTTATATATATATCCTTGATGAGCTTAAGCGGCACATAGTCAATAAGAGTTTCCTATAATCATTTTATTACTAATAATCATCTTGTCTTGACTTACTTAGCGTATTTGATAAAGCCTTGTAACCCAAGAATAAATGCCGCTTGCTTGTCAAGGTAAGAAATCTATTTTATTTGCATAGCTTTATATAAATGCGTGGCCGGTGTTGAGTTGTTCCATCGAAGGGGTCGGCGTACCCGGATATTATATATTGCGTGGCCGGTGTTGAGAGTTGCTCCACCGAAGGGGTCGGCGTGCCCATATTTATATCTTTTGTGTTTACTTGTATCGGATTTATTTCCGGGTCAGTAAATACAAAGGAGACTCTGCCAAAATTTTTGAGAATTTCCAGAGTTGTCTCTTTCCGAGAATTCAGACTCCTTAGAAACTTTTGATCTAAGTTATAGATCATGGAACCATCCATCTCCGATCTATAACATCGGAGGGATTCTTGGAAATCATTGTCCAAATTGATACTTTGGAATTTTCCTTGGTTCCAATACTTTCTTAGATTTTTGTAGTTTCGGAAAGGACGAAACTATTACTTGAATGCGACTTGACTTTTAAGAATCCCATTTAAGGGATAGTTTCTATGGAATTCGAATGTCTAGAATAGGTTGCATCAGGATGGGAGAGAAACCATTGGATCACACCCGGCTGACTTCTTTGCAATATGATTTTCATTTTTCGTACTGATCAGTCCCCGATACGGTGTTCGTGCAGCCGTGCGAATATCTGGGGTGAGACTTAGCTCACTTTCTTGATCGCAATTGGACATCCAGGCCCTGAGTTTCAGCTCAACTATCCATTGCATAATACCCTGAGTTTCAGCTCAGAATACTTGTTAATTCATTAGATATCCAGGCCCTGGGTTCAGCTCAGCTCTCTAATGAATGGGTTCGATATTCTTGGAAAAATTCAAGTCATACGAACTTCTTGTTATAGCACATGATGCGATGATTCGACCCAGATGATTCAGAAACTACTCATGATGTTATCTTGCTTGTAATCACATCAATATGTGATAGTACAGACGGCTGGAGAATCTAAGCACCAACCCGTTTTGTACGAGCCTGATCCCGGGCAAATGGGGTTATTGTTGAGATGCTAGGCGTGTGTGTGTGATCCAGAAAGTTTCTCTAAATTGTATTTAGGTCTAGAAAGATCTTGTTGTGTCCTTTGTGACATTATTTTGAGAACTACTTACTTCTTGACTAATATCACAAGGTATGAGTTTAATTGCTCAAGTTACTATTTTTTTCCACTTGTCTTATCATTCCACATTCATAACTTCATCCTTTGACTGAGGGCTTGCTCGTCGTATTGACGACCTTGTTTTGTTCACTAGGGATTGATGAAGATCAAGATGTGGATCAGGCATACACCGAGAACGAACTCTATGAATGATGTGGGACTGATGGAATGTAGCTTCATTTTGAGAACATCTTCAGTTATGTAAATTATGTGTTTGAAGACAATGAATCAAATATGTATAATATGTGTTTTGATGAATCTAGACCAAGTATGTAATATTTCTGGATAAATGAATGTCATGTCAACTGTGGAATTTTTATGATTATGCCTTATATCTATTGTCACGCCCCAGAACCAGAATACTGGAGAGCGGGGGCAGACATAGCCAGCTACGTATAACGGAATGGAATTCACACCGCTATACGGTCACGGCTGTCTAGATATGTGAGGGTTTCACTACAATCCAACAGTCTCTTAAGGTCATAAAATAGCCTATTGTCTCAATCTCAACCAACTAATAATAATCACAAGATATCAGATCACCAAATATACAATTGTAAGGCGTCCCAAACATTACATATCCAGATGATCATGAAGCTAGTCGTACAAAATGTAAGAACTAGCAAGAGTTTAAGTCATACATGATCAACCTCGAGTTGCCAATCATGCTTACAGCCCGTAGGCAGACAGTAAATAAAGTTGCAAACGAGCTAACACTTGCTCGGCGGCTAAACGCCTCAAAAGAATAATTTTACAATAGAGTGGGAGAGCAAAAATAAACCCACTCGTTGCCCTGGTTACGCTTGGTGACCACCATCGGGCTGAAAAGCAGGGAGATCCTTTGGTGCTGCTCCGGTATCTGGCCATACAAAACCAGCTGGGTCAGACCCCAGAAAGAGCAAGTGCCACAAAGGAGGCTTCACTTAAGAACTAAAACCAGCAATTAGCACAAGAGTAAAATTACATAATAAAAGGCAGTAGTTTAAGAAAAAACATGATGGGTAAATTATAAAAGACAATCTTGTATAGAATCACTAAAAGACAGGACATATGGAAAGAAAGCATGACAGGATGATATACGATGAGATAACCATGGGACTATTCAGATAGCCAGGTTACAACCCGTAAACCAAACAAGGACCGGGGTTGTAACCCTTCGTCTGAACGGAACTTGGTTTCTCTCACCATTTATCGGCAAGATAAATATAAAAAATCAGGTCAAGTAACATTCTGGAGTGACAATCATTATGGTGACAATCTGGAGAGTACAAGACATTAGAGTGACAATCTGGAGTGATAATCATTATAGTGACAATCTGGAGAGTACAAGACATTAGAGTGACAATCTGGAGTGATAATCATTATAGTGACAATCTGGAGAGTACAAGACATTAGAGTGACAATCTGGAGTGATAATCATTATAGTGACAATCTGGAGAGTACAAGACATTAGAGTGACAATCTGGAGTGATAATCATTATAGTGACAATCTGGAGTGACAATCATTCAATCATTCTGGTACAATCTTACAATTAATCAATTCTAGACAATACTATACTAGACTAGACTCCATCCAAGCAATCACGGCCAATCATTGCCTACGGCTTTCTACATTAACTAACTAGGGTTATCACAATCCTAATTACTAGCAAGATGCAATGAGATGCTCCAAGTAGTCACAGGCCCTGCAGCTATCCAGGTTATCCAGGCAATCATTATAGTGACAATTCAGAGAGTACAATGCATTAGAGTGACAATAGAGTTCAATTATTTAAGTGACAATCAAGAGTGCCCCACATGACAGTGGGCTGGAAATGTGCCCTACTCGTCGGCAGGCTACAAGTCCAAACATTTGCGGCCGGGATAACGGGATCGCCTGTAACTGGGGAACATCTCTTCATGTCTAGTGAATTATACTAGTCATTAACCTTAGTCCATTTCAGTAGGTACTCCTGACCGTGGTACTCAGGAGTCCCCTCCTAGACATGATGCAAGACAGGACTGGATTATTTGTACAAGCACAATCACCCACGGTGTCAGGATCAATTATACAGGTTATGTCATGTCAGGTAGCCGTCGCAACAGCTATTCGAGAAATCATGTCAGGTTATCATGTCAGGTGTACTTTGTCAGGAGTGTGCCACGACGAGCCACTATCAGGTCATGCCAGGTTATCATGTCAGGAGTGCACCACTACGGGTCACTATCACGTCGTGTTCAATTATCAATTCCAAACATACAAATGAATTCATGATTTTCAAGTTCAGGACAAAAGGCGTAAGGATATAAAATGGACGTAAAATATCTAATAAAATATCAATATTCAGGGCTATAGAAGAGCCACGCGGCTAAAGCATATGCGGTCCGGAAAGGGTAGGCTCATGCGGCTAGAAGAGAACAGCCCATGCGGCTGAATCAGTGGTTCCATGCGGCCAAGGGTTTGGGTTCAACATGGAGCAGGCGCGCGGCTTCATGCGGCTAGAAGAAAGCCCAAGGCGCATGCGGCTCAGGGTTGCTGGAAGTCCATGCGGCCAGGAAGGACTGGGACTCATGCGGCTGGCTAACACTCAGGTATATACGACCGGGCAAGTGGAGTTCCATGCGGCTCGATGTGGTGGGCGCATGTGCGACTGCAAGGGCAAGGGGCGCATGCGGCTGAAGGGAAACCGAGCCAATGCGGCCAGGAGCATTGGAGTCTATGCGGCTCAGAAGGGAAGAGTGCTCATGCGGCTGAAGGATCAGGGCCTATGCGGTCCACAAGTGCTAGAGTTCATGTGGCTCAAGGAGATGGGCACATATGCGGCCGATGGGGAATGAGCCCATGCGGCTCAGGAAATTCAGAACTTATGCGGCTGGGAATTAGGGCGAGTCATGCAGCTAAGTGAGTCCGACTCTCATGCGGCTCAAGAACTTCCAGTCATGCGGCTGGATAGAACACTTGCCGCGTGAATATTCATGCGGTCAAGTCAAGCACTGTTCATCTTCTCCAAAATTTCAGAGAAGAAGAACACCATGAGAGCCAAGTCCTCAAGCTCCATAACTCCATCATCCGGAGCCTAAATCCGAACTTCCTTAGGTCAAAATGGGGTAGAATGAGATTCTCTACAACATGGAACCATCAAAACTCAGAAATAACAAGATTAAGTAGATCAAAACCCAAAAATTTCGAAAATAAAATAAACTTAGATCTACAAGAATCTAGCCATGGAAAGTAAAAATGCCCAGTACTAAAGTGCTTTAGAATGCAGTAAGGAAGAGAATGAAGCAATAAAATTTGGAGTTCCTCCATGAAGCAAGTTGCACTTGCCTAGACCTCTCTTTCCTCTCTCTGGTAGGTAAGGAAGTAATGGGGAAGAAGAAGATGAATAATGAATGAGAGAGAAAGAAGAAAGGGCAATAAATATCAAAGGTGGAGGTAGGTAGGGGGTTCACCCCTTGGTTCATGATGAACCAAGAGCAATCCCAAACCGAACCAAGCCAACCCAACCAAGAATAAACCAAGCCCAGGGAGGAAATTAAGCAAGAAAAATCATGCAATACAAGAATAAATACGTACACGTATTCCAAGAATACGAAATACGAACACAGGCATTACATCTATGCCTATCCGGGACCTTACGGGCGACAATCGCAGGGTACAATACGGTATTCATTGTACAGTTGCGTAGCCTGGAGAGAAGTATCATGTGCCTCGAGTCATCTTGGGAACCGGGGAGTGACACTTGTTACTTGTCAGGATTACTCGTCAGTAGTGCGCCTCGACGGGCCACTATCAAGATTATACATGTTATGCCAAGTTTGCTTGTTGCTTTTCAGGAGTGCGCCTCGACGGGCCACTATCAAGATTATCAAGAAGAATTCATATTATCATGTTCAAGTCAAGGTCAAAGCTCATGTCCAAGTCAAGTTCAATAGTATCAAACTATCAAGTGGGGTCATCGCAAGTTAGGCCAAATACAAGACACATGTAAGATCACAAGCATATACAACAAGAACTAGGAGAACATGCATGGGGATAAGGGCAAAGGGGTATCGAGGCCAACAAGTGGCGCTGGTCAGGTGGCGTCAGAAAAGTGACAGGTGCTGGACCAAAAGGCGCCAGTCACCAAGTGTCGCGGGACCAGATGGCGCTGGACCAAAAGGCGCCAGGCGGGAAAGACGCCGGGCCAAAGGGTGTTAATGCGAACAGGGTGCGCCTGAGCCAAGAGGCGCCAGGGCGAGTAGGGTACGCCTGGACCAAGAGGCGCCAGGACCAGGATGGGTCAGCATGCGCCAGCATGCACCAACATGCGCCAACATGCGCCAGCACCAGCATGCGCCAGTACCAGCATGCGCCAGCATGCACGCCAGCCAGCATGCGCCAACCAGGATGCGCCAGCACCATCATGCCTTCTGCTCAACTTCTCCAGACAGTGCGCCTCGACGGGCCACTATCAAGATTATCAAGAAGAATTCATATTATCATGTTCAAGTCAAGGTCAAAGCTCATGTCCAAGTCAAGTTCAATAGTATCAAACTATTAAGTGGGGTCATCGCAAGTTAGGCCAAATACAAGACACATGTAAGATCACAAGCATATACAACAAGAACTAGGAGAACATGCATGGGGATAAGGGCAAGGGGGTATCGAGGCCAACAAGTGGCGCTGGTCAGGTGGCGTCAGAAAAGTGACAGGTGCTGGACCAAAAGGCGCCAGTCACCAAGTGGCACGGGACCAGATGGCGCTGGACCAAAAGGCGCCAGGCGGGAAAGACGCTGGGCCAAAGGGTGTCAGTGCGAACAGGGTGCGCCTGAGCCAAGAGGCGCCAGGGCGAGTAGGGTGCACCTGGGCCAAGATGCGCCAGGACCAGGATGGGTCAGCATGCGCCAGCATGTACCAACATGCGCCAACATGCGCCAGCATGCGCCAGCACCAGCATGCGCCAGCATGCACGCCAGCCAACATGCGCCAACCAGGATGCGCCAGCACCAGCATGCCTTCTGCTCAACTTCTCCAGACAGCTCCCAAATGTTCATAGAAACCCATGAACTCAAAAGGGCATAAATCACTCAAAACAAGTCAAAATCGGGACTTCCAAGGGTCTAAATTGGGTATAATCAAATTTTCTACAATATAGGATAATTAGATTTCGAAAATAACAAAGTTTAAGAGATCAAAACCAATAAAAACCAAAAAAGCTACAAACTTAGATCTACAAGAATCCAACCATCAAAACCGAAAATGTCAAGTTCTAAAGAGCCTTAGAATCAAGTAGAGAAGAGAATGGAATAATAAAATTTGAGATCCATCATGAAGCAAGTTGCACTTGCCTAGGATTTCTTTGTAGGTGTTATGGAGAAGAAGAAAGAAATAAATGAAGAAGTTATGGAGGAGAGAGAGAGTGGAGTTGACTTATATATCAACCCCTTATCATCTTAAACCAAAATGAACCAAACCAAGCCATGTTGAACCAAGTTGAACCAAAATCAAGTCAAGATTAAACCAAGGCTAAGCTAAGTAAGACAAGTCAACATACAGGCCACCTGTCAAATATCAGAAATCCGTATACGTATCCTAAAAAATACGTATAACGGGAAACGAGAGTGACAAGGTGGAACCATGAGGTGTAGATAATTGTAATTAGTTCAGGCCTTACATAAGAATTCTTTTTTAAGACATATGGGCCTAATTCAAACCACACCTTATGGGCCAACTCCGGTTCGGATCACACCGCATTTCCAACAAATTTGTCACTCCCCAATTCGGATAATCGTTTGTCATCGATTTGATTCACACTGAATCGTTCGTTCTTGCTTGGACGTGATGCCGTACAAGTATGATATTGCAATTGTACAAGACAAAGACGGTACTTAATTGATAATCTTCAAACAAGAACACATCACAGCGACAGAAGCAGACAAATTGAAAATAATGAGGACATTCTTTCTCATTGGAAGAACACATTATTGATTTATAGCAGCAAAAATAAGCAGATAAATTGAAGTCGTACGGAGATATGTATAAATAAGTCTTTATTGATGATTGAAATAGAGTACAAGGCTTGCAGCAGAATGCACGGTTTACAACACATCTCTCTTTACACTGATAGTCAACGAACACATTCCATTTAGGCTTACATTGTAATCAATTGTACCAGTGAGTTGTAAGTCAAGTTGGCATATGCAATTGTAATTCAATATGTCAATGTATCCAATGTAAGCCTAAATGGCATGTGTTCGGTTGGCTGTCAATGTAAAGAGAGGCGTATTATAAACCTTGCATTCTGCTGCAAGTCTTGTACTCTATTTCAATCATCAATAAAGATAGCTTATTTATACAGTATTATCTTTGTCGTAACTTATCATATATGCATAGGGGAGAAGGGACAGTTCCATTCACTTGCATAAAGGGTCTTAATGTTTCGGCAACATCTATTTTTTATTGGACATAGCTCCACCAGCGAGCCACGTTCCAATACTCATTTTGTCCGGCTAGCTAAGAGAGACTGCATCAGTCTCAAATCTCTGACTCCCAACCCAAGTCTCGATCCAACATTCCGATCGTATCCAAAAAGCCAACCAAATGTCTCGCGCGGAGCGGGACATTATACAATATACCACTTAGAAAAATTTCGTCCTCGAAACTTGAGAGAGCAACTCATTCTACTAATTCACTTAGTCACAACAAGTTCATCATTCAGCTTCAATTCAATATCCGTTTCGGCACACTCGGCCATTTCGAAATTGCTATCCAACTGTACCACTTAATCTATCAACGATTCAATCCATCTTTCTCTTTTTCATAATACTTGCAACTTCTCATTGATTCACCAACATTTTTTTCATGCATCTCTATCTTCGTTACGGCCTACCACTTCGTTTGGATTCATACACATATTCTAGACGTTCCCAAAATATATACATTTCAACCAAAGTCCGTGCAAGTGCAATTAGATAAGCTTCCTATACAGTGTTATCTTCGTCGTAACTTATCTTTCGTCCTCGCTTTGATTCACGCTGAATCGTTCGTTCTCGCTAGGGCGTGATGCCGTACAAGTATGGTGTTGCACTTGTACAAGGCAAGAACGTGCACGTTTGTGTTATTTTGGAACATTTGAAAATAAGCCACAGCTACAGAAACATTGAGTACGCAGAATGGAAAAAAATATTCTTTTTTTTCATAATTGTAGCAAGATACAACTTTTTTGGTACTCTTTGAAACAAATTAATTTATAAACATTTCTTTACATAATATTAATTTTTGAAAATATTTAATTGATGATATACATATGGCTTATACGGCTCAATTTTGAGCCGTTTTGAAGCGCTCTTATATTAGTATAGATTATTAAAGGTATTGTTCCATGTAGTTGTTCAAGCATCATACTATTATAAATAGAAGCGCGTGGAGAACACTTGAAGGATTTAGCCATCAGAGAACTCAGTTTGATTATATCTCGTTTTCGGTTGACTGCTCAAAGGGGGGGGGGGGGGGGGGGGGGGGGGGGGGGGGGGTAACAATGGAGTTGATAATTTAGTCCCACATCGGATAGGAGGTGGGATCATGAGGTGTAGATAATTATAATTAGTTCAGACCTTGCATGAGAATTCTCTTTTAAGACATATGGGACCAATTCAAACCGCACCTTATGGGCCAACTCCGGTTCGGATTACACCGCGTTCCCAACAAATCCATCTCTCCATCTTTCTCAAAAAATTACATATAATATATATATATATATATATATATATATATATATATATATATATATAAATCCTAACTTTATTTTGGAATCAAAATCCTATAGTTGTATAAAAAAAAATTGATGGTTTGTTGGTTACCATTTGCATCCCTGAGAGTATGGAGGGGTGGAAAATTATGTGCAATAGAGAGATGGAGCGTTGACAAAAGCATGACATAATATAAATAAATATAAAATAATTGTGTGGTCAATATGGCGTACTCGAATAGTTGTTAATCAGGACAAAGTACACAATACGTAGTAAAAAATGACCGATTATATATATATATATATATATATATATATATATATATATATATATATATATATATATATATATATATATATATATATATATATATATATATATGAAGCGGATCAAAAGTCTCCTTTAGAAAACTTCCTAAAAATCTTCCTCACTCTAATCCGTAATTTAATGTTAATATTAATGTTAATATTAATGTTAATGTTAATATTAATGTTAATATTAACATTAAATACTAAAATTAACATTAAATTTAATATTAAAATTAATTTTAACATTAACATTAACATTAATATTAACATTAATTTTAACATTAATATTAACATTAATATTACGAATTAGAGTGAGGGAGTTTTTAGGGGATTTTCTAAGGGGAGTTTTTGATCCGCTCCCTATATATATATATATATATATATATATATATAGAGAGAGAGAGAGAGAGAGAGAGAGAGAGAGAGAGAGAGAGAAATCTTAAACAATCTTTATTGCTCTAAAAGATAATATTTTAAATTGTTCCTTTGTTTTGGAAAACATGTATGGTACTTGGTTTGTTCGGACGAGATATCTCTTTTTTGCTTTGAAGCTCATTCTTGTTTATTTCTCGACCATTTTTTCTAAGAATTATTTCTTCAAACTAATGGAATATTGTTTTTCTTTTTGTAAGTGAGGAAAGAAAAAACAGGGAGAATATATATATATATATATATATATATATATATATATATATATATATATATATATATAAGACAAAAATCATATTCAAGAGGACAAACAACAAAATGATTTTTTATTTTGTTTCTTTATAGATTTACTTACTTGATATGAAATGTACACATGATAAATAATTTTAGTCGTGTTTCCCTTTTTTTTTCGTTTCTCCATTGTTTCATACTTTAGTTTAACAAAACATTTTAGATAGAAAGAATAAATGAAAAAAGTGAAAGAAGAAGAAGGAGAGCTCTCTTATTAAACATTCTTCAAAGAAGAAAGGAGATAAGTGATAAAAAAAAGGAAAGGTTTTTTTTTTCCTACTTATTATATTCTTTCCTCTTGTACACTTACTTACATCTAAAAGAATATTTGCATAAAAGAAAAAAATGGAATAATATTTAATTTGTGTTCCACAAACTAACAATCATTGTAGGAATGCCTGGTTAAAAGTTGGCTCTCATTATTTGACTGTTAGAAGTGAAGATTCATGATGATCGTGAGAAACAATTTTACTGGTGCACATAACTTTTATGAACTATGTCATTTGATGAATTCCATGAACCAGAGGGATATGACGATATGGAATTATGGTCACTCCTATATAACACGTTGCTCAAAGTATTAGATGAACAACCTTGTAAACTCGATTCAAAGTAATCAAGTGTATTCACAGAAACAAAAAACTTTCGTATCGTTACGATCATAAATGTGGCATTGGATGCTTCATATACTGATCATGTCTAGCAAAGAGCCAAAAATCGTAGCGTGTCTACTATTGCTATTAACTCAATCTCCTCATAGAATAGGCGTAAGTTTCTTAATGTATTCCATATGCAAGATCGATTCCTATTTATCAACGACATCTCCATATCAATCATATGCTTTGGTTCAGATAGTAGATAAAATGGATGACTACCTGGCTTTCGCAAGCTTCCAATGACAATTTCATTCGTTGGTCCGTTCTATTGGGTACATTATGTTGATGCGGGAGACAATGCGTCGATCCGAAAGAAGATGAGCCACTACGAGAACTAAAAACAAAACTTGACAAAAACGAGCAGAAAGTCTCAACCATACTATTATTAAAAATAAAAATATATAATTGGAAGTAGACTTTTGATTGATAAATACTAAAATATTTTTTTACTCTATAATTCCCTGCAAATATGTTGATTTTCATAATTCTTATTTAAGGGACTAAACATGGATCATAATGGCATATACATTTCTATAATAAGTATTTTAGTTTGCTTCTATTAGTTTATATTTTGTGGAGTCGGAAATACTATGAGTCATGTTCGTTTATTCGTCAATGACACAACTCTCTTACATAAGTTATGATGTTGGTTTCGGTCGCATTGTAGCTCATACTTATATATTTAGTCTCGCTTGTTTTCTTCCTTGTGATGTATGTGAACTTCGGTCCTTGTATGCGTCAATGTGGATATTAAACTACTGTATTTTTTTGCTTTAAAATGGTCAATAAAGGTGGTTATTAATCGAGAGCAGTCTTAAATATTTCGTAAGCCTTGAAAGCGATTAAAAGTAAAAATTCAATCAAAAATGGATTTTCAATATCATACATTTTTAATTTATTCCTGCATCTTAATTTCTAAGAAAGAAAGTGAACTTTCAATAATTTTGAAATATAAAATGGTAAATTTGTAAACAACATTCTATATTTAGCCATTTTTTTTGGATTTGCACTTACAATTTCCTCATTCACTTTCATGGTTTCAAACAACAAAATACGCATGGTTCTGATTCTTCTGGACACTGAATCCCCCAAGCAATGTGCGGCTCATTCTCTCACGTGACAATACTTTACACAGCTAAACCCAACAACAAACTTGCCACACTCTGGACCCATATGTCAGTCTAAATAAAACAAATATATCTACATTTCTTCGGATGAGATATGTTGTCCCCAAATATGGTGTTTATAAAACCGGTGGGACCCACATCCTTATGTGAAAGAAGGACATGTAGGGGTGAGCGTCAATATAATCGATCGGTATTCGATATTTTTTTGGGGGTATTCTTTTAATCGATATTAAAAAATAAATATAAATATCGTACCATTTAGAATCGTTTTTCAGTTTCAGTTAACGATATTCTATCAACTTTTGTTCGGTAGCGATATTTTATCAATTAACATTCGATCAATTAGCACACTTACTATTATGGAACCTCTTAACCTAGATTTTCATTCGATCAATTAGAACACTTACTATTATGGAGCCTCTTAACCTATATTTTTTACCCTTTTTTTCTTTGGAAGCATTAAAATTCAAAGCAAACCTCTACCAACCAACAATTGATCGAATTTATTAGAAAACTACGTAATTAGTTGCAAACGCCTAAATGAGCTTAAAAGATCCAATAAAATCACTAAGTTTAATCTTTAGCATAGTTCAAGTACACCAAAATTCACTTATAAGATATAAGAAAACACAAAAACATAAGCTCAACAAATTAAAAACTCAATTCTTATCATTTTTAACATAACTTCAAGTCCACCAAAATCCATTATAAGTTTAAATTTATGTACTACTTATATAGAGTTTATTGTCCAAATGGTGGATGAGCAATGTCATGGTTGCCATTTTGGTGAACGATTTTTTTTGGTTAATTTGGTACCTAAGTTTACATTTTGGTTTAAAGAGTGTCTGGACTAGATTTCGTTGGTATTTTGGATGAAAATCGTTAAAGATGGACATGTGGTGATCATGTGCCTTATTTTTATGATTATTTTTGTCATGACCAGCCGATACGTCAACTATAATTGGTTGTAAAGCCGTCATTTTATACTCGACAACAACTACTTATTTATGTAGAATTTTTTCGAACACCAATATTCTTACTCGAGAAACAAAACATAACAAAATAAGTACGAAAAATAAGGCACGCGACCATCACATGTCCATTTTTATCGATTTTTATTCAAAAATATCAATGGAATCTAGTTCATGTACTCGTTAAACAAAAATGCAAAACTTAGGTATCAAATTAACAAAGAAATGTTTGATCACCAAAACGACAACCAGTATATTCTTCATGCACCATTTTGTGTATATATGACCATTTTTATCGATTTTCATTCAAAAAATATCAATGGAATCTAGTTCATGTACTCTTTAAAAGAAATGCAAAACTTAGGTATCAAATTAAAAAAAAAGTTTGATTACCAAAACGACAACCACTACATTCTTCAGGAATCATTGTGTGTGCGCGCGCGTGTGTGTGTGTATATAATTTTTATCAATTTTCATTCAAAAATATCAATGGAGTCTAGTTCATGTATTCTTTAAACCAAAATGCAAAACTTAGATATCAAATTAACAAAAAAAAGTTCGATCACTAAAACGACAACCACTACATTCTTCATGCACCATTTTGGTGTGTGTATATATATATATAATTTTTGGTACGGTATTACTACGGGTGCAACTCGGGCATGTTGGATCAGGTTTGAGCTCAAACGAAGCCCAACCCGATGAATCATAAGTCTAGTCCGAGCCCAAGCGCAACCCAACTTCGGGTTCAACGTATGAAGCCCAAGTTCGAGTCCGGAGGAATAGAAAATGAACCCAAGTTCCTCGGGTTGGACTCGGGTTCATCGGTTCTATTAGACTCTAATATGATATTTGAAATAAATTTAAACAAGATTAGTATTAAACACATGATCAATTAGTAACATTGCTTCAATTGATTACAAAATACAAACTAAAATGAAATTTATGGTAAGAAGTTGAAGAGTTTGGGTAAAAAATTTTAGGATTTAAATTTTTTATTTAAAAAACTTGATATATATATATATATATATATATATATATATATATATATATATATATATATATATATATATATATATATATTGAAGCAATATATATATTGAAGCAAAATATATATATATATATATATATATATATATATATATATATATATATATATATATATATATATATATATATATATATATATATTTTGCTTCAATATATATATTGCTTCAATATATATATATATATATATTGTGTGTGTGTGTGTGTGATGTGTGGTTTCACATTATTTGGGTAATCCGACACATAAATCAGAGCTAAATCCGATTTTTGATCGGGTTGAGATATTTTAATTTGAACCTGAGCCAATTCCGAATATCTTTAGTCATAATCCAACAACCCATTAACAGATTTATCCGATTAGGCTCGGATTTAGTCTATCCGAATTGCAATACTAGATATTACCCTGATACTTATACCACTACAATTATATTATATTTTATTCGATTCGACAATTTCATAACGTTTATAATTTTGATTTAATTTTTCGGAATATTTTTATCGTTTTTCCGGTGGCGGTCCAACCATATTTGGGACATCATATTTGGGTACATCGGAGCCCAAGCCCAAGCCCAAGCCCAAATTTTCCATATCTAAACACAGAAAGTTCCTCATCACCCCCCAATCTCCACAGAAATCTCTAGAAATGGCGGCTGCGATCAACAGCTCCTTCTCCCCATCCCTGACCCTCTCCAAAACCCTAAATTCCACCCCCAAAACCCTAGGCTCCTCCCTATGGGTTGGATTCCGACCCATCCGCTTCCTCCGTCCGATCCGCTCCTCCGGTGGCGGCACCGCCGCAGGGGCTCGCATGGTCTCGTCGGCCCCGTCGATCGAAACTCCGTTCCCGTCGCTCGACTTCGACACCTCCGTCTTCAAGAAGGAGAAGGTCACTCTCGCTGGCCACGACGAGGTCTCTCTATTCACCTCTCTAAGTTCGCTTGGTTGGTGCTGTGTCCTGTGTCCGTGTAAAATCGTCCACGCCTGAGACGATGCCGTGTCAGTGCCTCCGTGTCTACATCGTGCTGTGCTTGTGCTTGTGTGGCAGTGTCTGGTGCTTTCCTTATAGGAAGCACGATCACTCCAAACATTGGTGCTGCATCCATGTTGTAGTGTCGTACTGTCAGAAATGGCAGGAGATGAAGCGGAACTAAGACCTAGAGGAAATAGGACTAGTATGAGATTAGGGATTTGGGAAAATTGGGCACTGAAGTTTTAAATGAAATGTGAACAAAAACTGTTATCACTTTATCACCAATAATTAATAGAAATATGATTAGGAATATCCCTAATTTTGGAAACGTACATGTTGCATTGGATAGAAGACATCAAGGTGTGTAATGGGCCCAACACGGCCCACTCTTATACCGGATTTGCCTCCAAGATCAGGCCCGGACCGGCTGCCCGCACTCTTATACGAGTTCGGGCTGTGTTTGCCTCCAAGGTCCGGGCCTGCGGACTGGCTATCCACTCTTATAACATATTTTTTATTTCAGTAATGATTTAGAGGGATTTTAACCCTGAACCTCAGGGAGGTTTAAAGTTTTTGAGCTAACAACTATGTCTACATTACTTTGATGTTATAAGTATATATAGTATACATAGTAATTTTTTTTTTTAAAATGGAACGGCCCGCGGGCCTGTCCGGGCGAAATCCGGATTTAGCCTGGACCCGGCTTGGTCCGAATATACCGAGGTCTCGATTCGTACTGGGTTTGGAGTTTTAATCTAAAGCCCAGTTCGGCTTGCTGCTCAAGATCGAGCTGTCCGGCCAGTCCAAGCCCGGTCAAACCCAGTCAAAATCGGGCCAGGTCCAAGTCCGACCAAATATAGTAAAAACTGGGCCAGACCCAAGTCCGGTCAAACCTAGTCACAATCGGGGCGACCGATTACACATCTTGGAGAAGATACGACTTTTGTACTTGAGACTAAATTCGCGTCAACGCCGGAGGCGAAGAAAAAAATAAGATAGAGAATCCATTTAGGATTTTGGCATCACATCATACAAATTCAAATTAGATTTATTATTCTTCAATTCTTCGATAAGATAACAAGAGTACATGACCTATATATAACACTATAAAGCTATATTTATGGATGACTACAAATCATGTTAAATTTATCGAAGCCAACTTATATTTCTAATGGATTAAAGAGATAAAATAAGCTCTATCTAAATTAACAAAAAATAACCAAAAAAATAGAAAATATAAGTTATCGTTTTCAATCATTCTCCTCGGCTTTGAAAGATTCACCTCATGGTGAATCATCTATGCGTGAAATCCGATAATTACTTCTGATTATGTTCTCCAAATCGGCTACATCGGAGGCCTCTGCTTTGACAAGCTTGTCAACATTGAAGTTTCTGATAAAATGACAAAACTCTACGACGGTACTGACTATTGTGGAAAGTAGAAACAAAATATCTAAAATAGATCTATCATCAAGTTGGTGGTTGTCTCGATGCGTCCAAAAAAGCAAAATGATCGTCGCTACAAATAAATTATTATTTTTTGCAAACTATTATAATTATTTTTAACAAACAAATAATGGAAATTATTCACTGGCCTAACTATTGGGATAAGTTCAAAATATTTAGAAGACATAATAGATTTCTTTTAAATTCATTTGATTTAAAATTATTGGGATAAGTTCAAATGACTTATTTAATTCTTCTAAGGATATATAAAGGTCGGTTTAAACCTAGACCTCGACTCGGACTTGGATCTAAATAGACTCGTCTACAACATACTCAATAGGTTCTACTAATGAATTTTTTAAGAATATAGAATCACCGTTAGCAATAATGTATGACTTAGTATGGTTGAAAAATTCATCGAACAACTTTTTCATGTCGACATGCATCTTGTTATATGTAACATCGATTATCACACAAATTTGTTGCGGAAAATTTTGTGTAGACTTTTTCGTATGGGTCTTTCTTACGTATTAAAATATTCATAAATCAACATTTAGCTAAGATACCAATATGACGCGGAACGAAGACCTAGAGGAAATAAGGACTAGTACGAGAGTAGGATTTTTGGAAAAATTGGACGTGTAAGTTTTAAATGAAATGTGAACAATCAACTATTATCACTCTGTCACAAATAATTTTAATAGAAATGCGAAAATTGAGACCGATTTATCGTCAACGTTGAAAGCGGAGAAGAAAAGATAGAGAAATCCACTTTAGGATTGTGGCATCGCACCATACAAACTCAAAATTAGATTTCTCATTCATAAATTCGTACATGACCTATATATAGCATTATAAAAGCTATATCTATGGATGAATGCATATCATGTTAAACTTATCAAAACCAACTTAAATTTCTAATGGATAAAAGGAAAAATAATCTCTATCTAAACTAATCAAAAATACCAAAAAGATAATAGAAAATCTAAATTCTTGTTTCCTATCACGGGATACTCTAAATCACACTTAAGTCAATACCAAATTCGGTTCCTTGTCAGTGTCCCCATGTCTGCAGGACGTGTTTGTGTTAGTGTAGCGTAGGAGTTATTGACAAGAAATGGTTACTTCGCCGACATACATGAAGTACGAACACTCCAAAAATCGGTGCCGTGTCACATAGTGTACAGCATGTATCCGACACGACAGAGACATTCTGTAATAGGACATGGCAAAACTGGTGGAGTGTCCATGTCATCGTGTCCGTGCAACAGTCTGATGTTTGTTGTGATTTTTCTGGTTCTTTTTTTGCAGTATATTGTGAGAGGGGGGAGAGATCTGTTCCATCTGTTGCCGGATGCATTCAAGGGGATCAAGCAGATTGGTGTCATTGGCTGGGGATCACAGGTAATATATTTTTCTCTGTTTCATTTGCTTGTATATATATATTTCTGTTTTAAGTTCCATTTTACTTGGATTATTTAGTTATAATAATTGTTATGATTTTTAGAACAAATAATGCTATCGTGGGTGAAATAGTTTATGTTAGCCGTTTCATTCACCACTCCAAAAACAAGGAAAAGAGTGACCGATTTTATTGTGGCATTATACAGTATATTCCATTCCTCCACGATTATTTGTAAATTACTTTGCTTTGACATCACTTATGGTGGGTTCGTCAACTTATCCCTGCTACTTGCTTAATTTTCTTTTTTGAAAAACAACCCATAATTTGTTTGGTAAAAGCTTTTCCTGCATTTTTTTGGGGGATAAAACTACTGTTTTTTGTCAGCTGCTTTTAACAACAAGGAGGGATTGCTTTGAGGAGCTTCTTCATCTTATCATGCATTTGTTACAAAACGATCATCCTTTAGTTATAGGTTTTTTTTTTGAAATTCCATCAAATATCAAAAAGGTTATTCTACATGTCCAATTTGGTTATTTTAACAAATTCAATACCGAAAAACATGTTTTTACCAAACACCTTATTGCTTTAAGAGAATATTTTCAAAATTATATCATCAACTTCTTCTCATAAGCATCTACAATAACAAACCCAACCTTATGGTATAGGTTTGGTACAGCTTATCTCAGCTGCTTTTTGTTTATTATTTCTTCTAAAAAGTAGCACATAAATGTGTTTTGAAAAAAGCTACTCTTGTTTCTATTTGAAACCCTGCAGATTGTCATTGCTTTTGAAAGCAGGGAGCTTTTCTTCCAAAACATGCTGCAACGTGTATTTTTCTTTTTGCAAAATTTCCATTACCTTTTTCTGAATTTCTCTCTTATTTTTATTTATACATCTAGTTGGTCGTTTTTTATAATTAAAGCACCGAAAGGTAGGGTTTACGAAACAATTTATTGATCCTGACATCGACTTTCAGCATATAGTTAACTAGCATGTTTGGTCAGCATCTCACGGCAACTAATGACAACAACTTTTGATAAGCTCGAGCAATGCCAAACACACCCTTCAAATCTAGGGAAATAGTACAGAATCTTTTAGTTAGCTTTTCCACTAAGAGCTTAAAAATGGTCTATAATCTATATTATAGTACTTTATGAACTATGGGGGACATAAGATCATTTATATCCTACAATTCATTGTTCGTGAAAATATGTTTTGGCCATTTGTTTGTGATAATGTTTGATGTTGTATTGTTTGTAATTACTATTAATGCTAGTTGCAAACTTTTTTTCATGGTATATTTGGAATAAAGACTACAATGTTTTTCTTGCTGATTCTATATATGCTTTTGTTTGTCAAATGTCATTCTTTAGTTTGAGCTGTTTTCTACTCTTTCATTAGATGTTTCTCATTTGGCAATTTATCTGAGTAGCATTCTTAACTCTGAGTCTTCCTTATTCTTTCTTCTATGCAGGGGCCTGCACAAGCACAAAACCTCAGGGATTCACTTACTGAGGCAAAATCAGACATTGTAGTGAAAGTGAGATTCTGTCCTGTCTTCATACATATTTTTAATTTTCACTGTCTCTAAGTTAGGATATTGAAATTTGTTACCATAGCTGACTAGTTGCTGGTCATTATAGAATATGCTGGTTTTGGTTTAAATGTGACCTATTAGAGCATCATTAGTAGTTGGGACTCTCCAATGCAATTTGGAGCCCAAAATTTCAAAAAAAAGGTAAATGTAGAATGGGTTGGGTTTGTATGAGAATAGTAAGAAATGATAAAGTGAGCTCCGGTCCCAAAAATTGTGTGGTCAAAATTTAATGTAGGAAAAAATAATAGAAAGTTTAGAATCTAGAAAATTGGGCTCCAAATTGGAACTTACTATTCTACAAAACGAGTTTCTACAATCTAGAATCTAGAAATTGGGAGGCCCAACCCTTAGCACCCATGGATGGGTTGGGACCGAAATTGTAGAAATTGGGACTAGGGATGAGACTTATTATTCTACAAAATGAGCTCCTACATTCTAAATCTAGAATCTAGAAAATGGGATGGGCCTTACTAATGATGCTCTTACATGATTTATCTCATTGGCCATGTTATATATATATATATATATATATATTCTTCTGACTAAGTTATAAAAGCGGATCAACTTATACGCTTGTCCTTAAACAAATAAAACCATGAATGAAAGCAATCTGATAAAATAATTAATATACTGTCAATGTTTCACATCTAGACTAAACTTGTTATATATGTTGGTTGACACTGTCATAGACCTGTGGCAAAGGGTAGTTATATGTTGATTATGGAAGCTAGTTATTGACTACCCTTTGCAACAGGTCTATGACAGTGTCAACCAACATAAATAACAAGTTTAGTCTAGATGTGAAACATTGACAGTATATTAATTATTTTATCAAATTGCATTCATTCATGGTTTTATTTGTTTAACTAGTGGACAAGCGTATAAGTTGATCCGCTTTTTTTGTTTTATTATGCGCTACATAGGAAGACAAACATGCAACCACAATTAAGATTCAGTTTCTGACTTGATGCCCAGAAGAACACATCACTTTAATCTTTTACTGATTTTGATTTTTTTAGGGTTCATTTGGGTAAAACCCAACTTTCTTTTATATTCCCTTAAGATTGCATGACCTCTGAATTGGACTTTTGAGCATCAATAAGATTTTCTTGGACGTTTCATTGATAAACCTTTCAGAAAATTGCAAAATAAGCATCAAAGTTTCCTACAATTGTAAAAATAGCATCAACTTTGGAGAATTTCCAATTTGAGCATCCAACCGGACTTTAAAAGTCCGGTTGGTGATGTCACTTCTAGATTAGTTTTTTTTTTGTTAACGAAGTCGATTAGTGCGGGGTTGGGGGGTTATGGGTTCAGCCGTACTTTAAAAGTCAGTGTGATGACGTCAGGTGACGCTCACGACCGGACTTTTAAAGTCCGGTTCACTTATTATTTTTTTTTTACGCGGTTGGGGGTTTACTGCTGGCAGTTGGGGGTTAAATGTTAGCAGGTGGGAAGAAAGTTTATATGGTGCTAGAGGGGAGGTGAACTTTTTTTTACAGCAAGTAAAATTTGAGAAGGAGAAGGAGAAGAAGAGAAGAAGAAGGAGAAGGAGAAGAAGCAGCAGCTACGAGAGGTAATTTTTTGTGTGTATTTTTTTGGTAGTGATAGTTTGTAATTTGTAGTGATAGTTTCCTATAGTAATTTGCTAGAAATTATGTAAAAATATTTTTGTAGAAAATATTTGTAGAGATTATTTAGAAATTAATTTGTATAATTTATTAGAATTATTTGTGGAAATTATGTAGAAATTAATTTGTAGAAATTATTAGAAATATTATTATTAGAAATATTTGTAGAAATTAATTTGTAGAAATTACTACGAAAAATTGTAGAAATTATGTAAAAATTAATTTGTAGAAATTATTAGAAATATTTGTAGAAATTAATTTGTAGAAATTATTACGAAAAATTGTAGAAATTATGTAGAAATTATGTAGAAATTATGTACAAATTAATTTGTAGAAATTATTAGAAATATTTGTAGAAATTATGTAGAAATTAATTTGTAGAAATGTATTAAAAAATGTAGAAATAATTTAGAAATAAATTTGTACAAATATTTGTAGAAATAATGTACAAAATATTAAATTATTTAAATTACGAAAATTAGTAGAATATTTGTAAAAATATTTGTAGTAATAATGTAGAAATTATTAGTAGTTTTTTTCGTAGAAAAATTTGTAGAAATAATGTAGAAATATACATTCGTGACATATTTTTAACTACCCAAAAATCTGTGGTTAAATTTAGTTAAATATAGTTTTAACTATGACATATTTCAGATGGAAACCAAAAACGATGGACGTATTCCTGGTGGACCCACCACACCGACTATCGTTCAGGAGCGACAGTCACACATTTCTGACCGCGTCTTCTTAGGATCGGTAATTTTTCTGCTGAATAAATTATGTCTCTTAGAATAAAAATATTCACGAATTAACCAAAAATATTTTACAGTTATATGACTATCCTCCAGACGTTAAGCACTTAAGCTACGTGAGCATGGGGAATGGCGTCACGGTTGGGAGCTATCATTTCTCCAAAAACAACTGGTGGAGTTATTTGGATTTTCCCACGTCGACGCAGTTCGTCTCAGACGTCACGATAGGATCTTATTTTGAGTTGGTCGAGCGGTGGTGGCCGGTACGGAACACATTCCAGTTTCCGGTGGGTGAGATTACGATCACCTTGGCTGACGTGAAGATGATCTTGGGGTTACCGATTAACGGTACCCCTGTCTATTTTGATGAGAGTGCACATGTGGGGGACCTCATCAGGAAGTATCTAGGACGTGATCCAGCACCAGATCAAGGTACGAGTGCTGGTATCAAACTTACTTGGCTTCGTGCCAATTTTCAGCATATTGACCACATCGGCTCCGAGTATGTTACTCCAGATGACGCGCGGGTACGTCATACATATTTTGTACACTTGAATTGTAATATTCCAATTTAATACCAACAAATGTTCTCGTTTTCAGGTAATATGCTGCACCAGAGCCTACTTATTAAGCCTCTGCGGGTGTCTTTTATTTCCTGATGGGTCGGCAAACAAGGTTTTCGCTTATTTGCTACCCTTTTTTGAAAACTTGGGCCGTCGTACACAATATTCCTGGGGTGCAGCAGTCTTGGCCTATCTCTACAGTTCGATGACTACTTTTGTTTCTGTTAGAGAAGGGGCAAGTTTGCATCGGGTATCGCTGGCTGTGTCTCTCATACAGGTACAATTGACAAACCGAGTGAATTTTTATGTCTATTATACATTTTTTTATACCGCAAATATTTTGATCTGCAGCTATGGTCATATGAACATTTTTTTATCGGTCGGCCACTTAGCCGCATCCCACTAGGCCAGCGGATCTTTCCGGCAGGAGTTAGATGGAACTCTGACAATATGGATACCGCTCACTGTCTTATACGAGTGGTATCCGTTTATCGAAACAATTTCGATATAATAGTTTTCTCCGAGGTAAATATTTTATCTTAATTACATTTCACTTTTAGCTTTGTCGATACAATATGAACTATAATATTTTAATGTGACATAGGTAAACTGGACTCCTCAATCGTGTCCGCAGGAGGTGATAGATGATGTTGTTGAGAGTAGTAGACAGAGATATTATGTCATGTACAATTCGTACATTATGTTTCATCCCGCTGATCGTGTCCTGCGACAGTTAGGGTTGAAACAAGTCGTACCGTTAGACCCTCTGCCATATAGTATTGGAAGATCACGTATCAGAGCGCGAATTCAACTACATTGTTTAGGATGGGAGGAGCGATATGCCACGCATGATGTATGCCACGCATGACGTGACCCACATGTCAGCAGTTGTGGATGATGACAATGACTGTAAGTTACAAATTATAATACTTATAGATAAGGTCAAATTTCTAGTAAAGCTTATATTTTAATTTTGTACAATGAATGCAGTTTATGGCACATATCACTTCTTGATCTGGTACGGTGTTCCTTGCATCCAGAATCGCCGATATGTCTATGAGGAGGCTCGGGTTACTCAACGAGCAATGGATGATTTTAGTCATCGTATCAGGACCATGCAAGTAAATACGATGGTATGTGCATAAATCTAAATCAAATAAACAATGATATATACATGTCTATGTGTGTGTTGCATTAAACACACGTATATTTTCCATTTTAGCTGGAGCAATGGGATGCCGCTTCCCAGGACCCCTCAGCCGATCTACATTCGCTGGTACAGTCATCGACGCAAACGCTCCGTCGACCACATATGTCCCCTGTGCCACCGTTGGAGATCCCTGAGGATCAGCCTATTGGTCATGTCCAACAGAGACACCCACGTCGTTGGAGAGAGGGTTTGGCGGAGGGACCGTCACATCCATATGCCGGGGAGGGCTCGTCACATCATTCATATGCCGCGGAGGGCCCGTCGCATCCATATGCCGGGGAGGGCCCGTCGCAACCATGTCAGCCGAAGCAGTCCTGGTCGCCCGGCTGACATGGTTACGACGGGCCCTCCCCGGCATATGGATGCGACGGGCCCTCCCCGGCATATGGATGCGACTGGCCCTCCGCGGCATATGGATGATGTGACGAGCCCTCCCCGGCATATGGATGCGACGGTCATGGATGCGACGGGCCCTCCCCGGCATATGGATGTGACGGGCCTCCGCGGCATATGGATGATGTAACGAGCCCTCCCCGGCATATGGATGCGACGGTCCCTCCGCCAAACCCTCTCCAACGACGTGGGTGTCTCTGTTGGACATGACCAATAGGCTGATCCTCAGGGATCTCCAACGGTGGCACAGGGGGCATATGTGGTCGACGGAGCGTTTGCGTCGATGACAGTACCAGCGAATGTAGATCGGCTGAGGGGTCCTGGGAAGCGGCTTCCCATTGCTCCAGCTAAAATGGAAAATATACTTGTGTTTAATGCAACACACACATAGACATGTATATATCATTGTTTATTTGATTTAGATTTATTCACATACCATCGTATTTACTTGCATGGTCCTGATACGATGACTAAAATCATCCATTGCTCGTTGAGTAACCCGAGCCTCCTCATAGACATATCGGCGATTCTGGATGCAAGGAACACCATACCAGATCAAGAAGTGATATGTGCCATAAACTGCATTCATTGTACAAAATTAAAATATAAGCTTTACTAGAAATTTGACCTTATCTATAAGTATTATAATTTGTAACTTACAGTCATTGTCATCATCCACAACTGCTGACATGTGGGTCACGTCATGCGTGGCATACGTCATGCGTGGCATATCGCTCCTCCCATCCTAAACAATGTAGTTGAATTCGCGCTCTGATACATGATCTTCCAATACTAGAGGGCAGAGGGTCTAACGGTACGACTTGTTTCAACCCTAACTGTCGCAGAACACGATCAGCGGGATGAAACATAATGTACGAATTGTACATGACATAATATCTATGTCTACTACTCTCAACAACATCATCTATCACCTCCTGCGGGCACGATTGAGGAGTCCAGTTTACCTATGTCACATTAAAATATTATAGTTCATATTGTATCGACAAAGCTAAAAGTGAAATGTAATTAAGATAAAATATTTACCTCGGGGGCAACTATTGTATCGAAATTGTTTCGATAAACGGATACCACTCGTGTAAGACAGTGAGCGGTATCCATATTGTCGGAGTTCCATCTAACTCCTGTCGGAAAGATCCGCTGGCTTAGTGGGATGCGGCTAAGTGGCCGACCGATAAAAAATGTTTATATTGACCATTGTTGCAGATCAAAAATATTTGCGGTATAAAAAAATGTATAATAGACATAAAAAAATTCACTCGGTTTGTCAATTGTACCTGTATGAGAGACACACAGCCAGATATATCCCGATGCAAACTTGTCCCTTCTCTAACAGAAACAAAAGTAGTCATCGAACTGTAGAGATAGGCCAAGACTGCCGCACCCCAGGAATATTGTGTACGACGGACCAAGTTTTCAAAAAAGGGTAGCAAGTAAGCGGAAACCTTGTTTGCCGACCCATCAGGAAATAAAAGACACCCGCAGAGGCTTAATAAGTAGGCTCTGGTGCAGCATATTACCTGAAAACGAGAACATTTGTTGGTATTAAATTGGAATATTACAATTCAAGTGTACAAAATATGTATGACGTACCCGTGCGTCATCTGAAGTAACATACTCGGAGCCGATGTGGTCAATATGCTGGAAATTGGCACGAAGCCAAGTAAGCTTGATACCAGCACTGGTACCTTGATCTGGTGCTGGATCACGTCCTAGATACTTTCTGATGAGGTCCCCCACATGTGCACTCTTATCAAAATAGACAGGGGTACCGTTAATCGGTAACCCCAAGATCATCGCCACGTCAGCCAAGGTGATCGTAATCTCACCCATCGGAAACTGGAATGTGTTCGTACCGGCCACCACCGCTCGACCAGACTCAAAATAAGATCCCTATCGTGACGTCTGAGATGAACTGCGTCGACGTGGGAAAATCCAAATGACTCCACCGGTTGTTTTTGGAGAAATGATAGCTCCCAATCGTGACGCCATTTCCCATGCTCACGTAGCTTAACGTCTGGAGGATAGTCATTTAACTGTAAAATATTTTTGGTTAATTCGTGAATATTTTTATTCTAAGAGGCATAATTTATTTAGCAGAAAAATTACCGATCCTAAGAAGACGCGGTCAGAAATGTGTGACTGTCGCTCCTGAACGATAGTCGGTGTGGTGGGTCCACTAGGAATACGTCCATCGTTTTTGGTTTCCATCTGAAATATGTCATAGTTAAAACTATATTTAACTAAATTTAACCACAGATTTTTGGATAGTTAAAACTATATTTAACTAAATTTAACCACAGATTTTTGGATAGTTAAAAATATGTCACGAATGTATATTTCTACAAATTTTTATACGAAAAAATGACTAATAATTTCTACAAATTAATTTCTACATTATTACTACAAATATTCTACTAATTTTCGTAATTTAAATAATTTAATATTTTGTACATTATTTTTACATTATTTCTACAAATATTTGTACAAATTTATTTCTAAATTATTTCTACAATTTTTTTAATACATTTCTACAAATTAATTTCTACATAATTTCTACAAACATTTCTAGTAATTTCTACAAATTAATTTGTACATAATTTCTACATAATTTCTACAATTTTTCGTAATAATTTCTACAAATATTTCTAATAATTTCTACAAAATAATTTTTACATAATTTCTACAATTTTTCGTAATAATTTCTACAAATTAATTTCTAATAATTTCTACAAATTAATTTCTACATAATTTCTACATATTTCTAATAAATTCTACAAATTAATTTCTAAATAATTTCTACAAATATTTTCTACAAAAATATTTTTACATAATTTCTAGCAAATTACTATAGGAAACTATCACTACAAATTACAAACTATCACTACCCAAAAATACACAAAAAATTTATCTCTCGTAGCTGCTGCTTCTTCTCCTTCTCCTTCTCAAATTTTACTTGCTGTAAAAAGAAGTCCCCCCCCCCCTCCAGCACCATATAAACTTTCTTCCCACCTGCTAACATTTAACCCCCAACTGCCAGCAGTAAACCCCCAACCGCGTAAAAAATAAAATAAAAAATAAGTGAACCGGACTTTAAAAGTCCGGTCGTGAGCGTCATCTGACGTCATCATACAGATTTTTAAAGTCCGGCTGAACCCATAACCCCCCAACCCTGCGCTAATCCACTTCGTTAACCAAAAAAAATAATAATAATCTAGAAGTGACATCACCAACCGGACTTTTAAAGTCCGGTTGGATGCTCAAATTGGAAATTCTCCAAAGTTAATGCTATTTTACAATTGTAGGAAACTTTGATGCTTATTTTGCAATTTTCTGTAAACCTTTCTAGTATTGACTTTATGATGTTGAAACTTGAAAGGATGAATTTATTGATGTTAAGAACTTAAATGGTTGTCTAACTTTCTGCTGTTTTAATTTCATTTTTAGTTGTCAATTTTACTTTGTAATGATTGCCATGTTGGTAGGGGTGTCAATTGGGTTCGGGTCGACTTGTTCCAGTCAGTCTCTGACCGGCATGTTTAAGAATGACCCGTTAAGTTTGGGCCCACACCCGACCTGCCTTAAAACGAGTCAACCTGACCCGACCTGTATAAGACTTTCAATGGACTAGGTGGGTGGACTACCAATATATGAAAAAAATATTTCTCCTCTTTCCTTTGGGACTTTGATTATGTGAAGTCAACTTGAATTCTCTGATGTGAATCTTTGATGTTTTCTTTGCTAAACAAGTTATACTTAGAGTTTGCATTAACAGCGGATAACGATCCGATACCGGTACGATGTGGCATGTCCCGATCCACTACCGACCGCTACCAATACTGACCGATACCGACGTTGGTGGTATTTCAAAATTGAATTAAAAAAGACCAATCACCAAGAACATAAAAGCTTAGTAAGGTTGTAAAAGCATGTAAATGAAGAAAATTTATTTAACGCATGTAAACTAGTTAGTAAGGGTGACTATTATTTCATTTAATTTCAAAACTATTAAGAAACAACACATAAAATACTTAAAATTATGCCTAAATATATAAAATATTTTTTTCTTCTAATTTTTTAGTAATTTAGTAATAATTAATTTGCTTTCCGATACCAGAATTTCCGATACTCCGATCCCAAACTGCCGATACCACTGATCCCAATACTCATAGGAAGGGTCCGATACCGATACTGCGATCCTTTTTAACACTAAGGCAAATATATCCAAAATTAAGAGATTTTACTTGGAAAGTTTTTCTTTAACGAGCCAGTTGAATTCTCTACCAAACGAATATGTTGTACTGCATCAATATAAGTTATTTTATGAACGTGATATGTTAATGATTTGGAAGAAGAAAATTGATTCCAAGAATTTTGACAATTTCACAATTTTTATTTATTATTGTTGTGTTATGTTAATTTTGTTTAAGGTGGCATTTGTCACCTAGGTGGCCACCTTTGTTCAATGGGATAGTGTATTTTACGGTACACTATAGAATAATCAAGCAAACTGTTAAATGACAGAATAATCAAGCAAACTGTTACACGATATGTAGCACGATTTGACAACATAGGAACAAAAGGAACTAAGACTTTATGATTTGTACTGAATATTTTGCCAAGAATTTGACAATTCTTATTATTATTGATCATTGATGTGTTATATTTATTTTGTTTAAGGTGGCATTTGGTCACCTAGGTGGTCACCTTTGAGAACATGTCTTCTTGTTATTTGTTTTTAGTACACTTTTTAATAACTGAAGATGATATCCAAGCATTTTATGAATTCAAGTCCAAGCGGTTTTCAACTGTAGAATTTAGTTGAATTGCATAGGTTTTTACCTCCCTGGGATTTTCAGCACACACTTTCCTTTGAATTAAATACTCAAGAATCCAAGAATGCTACTGATCCTGCTTACAACTTGTTTTTCCCTTGATTAGCATTAATTTTTAATTTGAATGAGGATCTAGTTTCTTATGTAGTTGTAAGACCTGGGGACATTTTTATCGAGTTTTGTAAGTGTTTAAAAGACGAGATGTTACTAAGGTTAGTATGCCTGACTATCTATTAAAAGAAATCACATAACAAAGACAGAAAATGCTTGATAATGGATTGGAGGGGAAACACTTCAATACCTATTTGTAGAAGTAATGAAAATATACAAAGTTTTATCTACTATTGGAGGAAATTAAACTTACGGATCATACTATGGTACTCTGAGAGAGGTTAAGCAACGACGAATAAAAAGACGTTTGTTGACGATAGACTATCAAAGCTATTTCCGTTCTAGACTGGTTGAGACTATCAGTGGAAGAATATAGAGTAAACAAATCTATGCATGGTTTTGATCAACGAATAAAGGCTTATGAGGTGGTTCCCAGGCAGAATATAGGGTAATTTAATAGAAAAATGTTTCTATTGCAGATATGTACTAAAACTCATTTCGTTCTAACAAGTGGTCATGAAATTTGGTTATTCTAGCCATTTGACTGGCCATGAATTATTTATAGTCTACGAAACACGATAAAAAAAACCTTATTCGCTTGAAACCTTTTAATGAGTCCGGTCTTTATTTCTCTTTTTTGCATATGATAATTGATCCGTGGTGCTGATGGATGCGCCTTACTGGGAGAATTAGGGACACCATTAAGGAGATTCAAAGAGAGTGGAAAACCAAAATAAACCTGGATTGAGGAGGTAGTGAAAAATCCAGTTTGGAAATTGCCTTAAGTGAGCTGCATGAAGTAAAACCTGGAAAAGTAATCATGTAGCCAACCCCAATAATTTGGGGGTA
>JANAVB010034416.1:1102118-1159014 GCA_029216955.1 Iris pallida | reverse complement strand
AAGTCCGGCTGAACCCATAACCCCCAACCTCGCGCTAATCCACTTCGTTAACCAAAAAAAAAAAAAAAATCTAGAAGTGACATCACCAACGGACTTTTAAAGTCCGGTTGGATGCTCAAATTGGAAATTCTCCAAAGTTAATGCTATTTTTACAATTGTAGGAAACTTTGATGCTTATTTTGCAATTTCTGTAAACCTTTCTAGTATTGACTTTATGATGTTGAAACTTGAAAGGATGAATTTATGATGTTAAGAACTTAAATGGTTGTCTAACTTTCTGCTGTTTTAGTTTCACTTTTAGTTGTCGATTTTACTTTGTAATGATTGCCATGTTGGTAGGGGTGTCAATTGGGTTCGGGTCGATCGTTCCAGTCAGTCCCTGACCGGCATGTTTAAGAATGACCCGTTAAGTTTGGGCCCACACCCGACCTGCCTTAAAACGAGTCAAGCTGACCCGACCTGTATAAGACTTTCAATGGACTAGGTGGGTGGACTACCAATATATGAAAAAATATTTCTCCTCTTCCTTTGGGACTTTGATTATGTGAAGTCAACTTGAATTCTCTGATGTGAATCTTTGATGTTTTCTTGCTAAACAAGTTATACTTAGAGTTTGCATTAACAGCGGATAACGATCCGATACCGGTACGATGTGGCATGTCCCGATCCACTACCGACCGCTACCAATACTGGCCGATACCGACGTTGGTGGTATTTCAAAATTGAATTAAAAAGACCAATCACCAAGAACATAAAAGCTTAGTAAGGTTGTAAAGCATGTAAATGAAGAAAATTTATTTAACGCATGTAAACTAGTTAGTAAGGGTTACTATTATTTCGTTTAATTTCAAAACTATTAAGAAACAACACATAAAATACTTAAAATTATGCCTAAATATATAAAATATTTTTCTTCTTCTAATTTTTTAGTAATTTAGTAATAATTAATTTGCTTTCCGATACCAGAATTTCCGATACTCCGATCCCAAACTGCCGATACCACTGATCCCGATACTCATAGGAAGGGTCCGATACCGATACTGCGATCCTTTTTAACACTAAGGCAAATATATCCAAAATTAAGAGATTTTACTTGGAAAGTTTTTCTTTAACGAGCCAGTTGAATTCTCTACCAAACGAATATGTTGTACTGCATCAATATAAGTTATTTTATGAACGTGATAGAAGTGACGGTGTACGCAACTGGTAGGAAAATTGATTGCGTGGAAGAAGGAATTAAAAGGAAAAAGTGATGAAGACGAAGAAAGTTAATGATTTGGAAGAAGAAAATTGATTCCAAGAATTTTGACAATTTCACAATTTTTATTTATTATTGTTGTGTTATGTTAATTTTGTTTAAGGTGGCATTTGTCACCTAGGTGGTCACCTTTGTTCAATGGGATAGTGTTTACGGTACACTATAGAATAATCAAGCAAACTGTTAAATGACAGAATAATCAAGCAAACTGTTACACGATATGTAGCACGATTTGACAACATAGGAACAAAAGGAACTAAGACTTTATGATTTGTACTGAATATTTGCCAAGAATTTGACAATTCTTATTATTATTGATCATTGATGTGTTATATTTATTTTGTTTAAGGTGGCATTTGGTCACCTAGGTGGTCACCTTTGAGAACATGTTCTTGTTATTTGTTTTTAGTACACTTTTTAATAACTGAAGATGATATCCAAGCATTTATGAATTCAAGTCCAAGCGGTTTTCAACTGTAGAATTTAGTTGAATTGCATAGGTTTTTACCTCCCTGGGATTTTCAGCACACACTTTCCTTTGAATTAAATACTCAAGAATCCAAGAATGCTACTGATCCTGCTTACAACTTGTTTTTCCCTTGATTAGCATTTTTTTTAATTTGAATGAGGATCTAGTTTCTCATGTAGTTGTAAGACCTGGGGACATTTTTATCGAGTTTTGTAAGTGTTTAAAAGACAAGATGTTACTAAGGTTAGTATGCCCGACTATCTATTAAAAGAAATCACATAACAAAGACAGAAAATGCTTGATAATGGATTGGAGGGGAAACACTTCAATACCTATTTATAGAAGTAATGAAAATATACAAAGTTTTATCTACTATTGGAGGAAATTAAACTTACGGATCATACTATGGTACTCTGAGAGAGGTTAAGCAACGGCGAATAAAAAGACGTTTGTTGACGATAGACTATCAAAGCTATTTCCGTTCTAGACTGGTTGAGACTATCAGTGGAAGAATATAGAGTAAACAAATCTATGCATGGTTTTGATCAACGAATAGAGGCTTATGAGGTGGTTCCCAGGCAGAATATAGGGTAATTTAATAGAAAAATGTTTCTATTGCAGATATGTACTAAAACTCATTTCGTTCTAACAAGTGGTCATGAAATTTGGTTATTCTAGCCATTTGACTGGCCATGAATTATTTCTAGTCTACGAAACACGAAAAAAAACCTTATTCGCTTGAAACCTTTTAATGAGTCCGGTCTTTATTTCTCTTTTTTTGCGTATGATAATTGATCCTATGATAATTGATCCGTGGTGCTGATGGATGCGCCTTACTGGGAGAATTAGGGACACCATTAAGGAGATTCAAAGAGAGTGGAAAACCAAAATAAACCTGGATTGAGGAGGTAGTGAAAAATCCAGTTTGGAAATTGCCTTAAGTGAGCTGCATGAAGTAAAACCTGGAAAAGTAATCATGTAGCCAACCCCAATAATTTGGGGGTAAGTCTATCATTCTTGTTCCCTAGCTAGATTGAAAGCCAAGAAACATTGATCTAATGCCAAGGTAGTCAAAGGCGCAAGGCGCACTTGAGGCGCAAAGGGTCCATATTGTCCGAGGCGCAAGGTGCACTTAAGGCGCACGTCCGAGGGAAACGAGGCGCACAAATAATAAATAATATAAATATAAATAAATAAATTAGTACTATAAGGAATAAAACCAAATAACATATTTAAACCAACAAAAATATGTTAAAACATAACCAAGTGAACTAGCATAGCAGTAGTAATCAACTGAACTAACAAGAGTTTGTATTCTCCCTACCACGTTTTTAGTAAATTTTAGTTCTTCTAGTTCTAACCAACTTTGGCAACCGTGGAAAGGGCCATCTGCCTCCCACTTATACGAGGTGTTATTTTCATGCCTCATTTTTTTGTATATATAAAAAAAAATCATAAGGCACGTCTAGGCGTACCTTTTCTTGGTTGTGCCTTGCTGAAAGGCGCGCCCTGGATGTGCGCGGAGAAAGGGTCCTTGCCTAGTGAGGGGCGAGACGCAACTGCTGCGCCTTTGTGTGAGGCGCGCCTTTGACTATCATGTCTAATGCTACTGTTTTTTTTTTTCCTTAGTATTCTATTTCCTTCCCATATGTTTACCATATAACTTTTTGCATGTGTATGCTGTAGTAACATGTTTTTCTTTGTTTTTTTCTTTGTTTTTTTTTTTGCAGATTGGTCTGAGGAAAGGTTCTTCTTCCTTTAATGAAGCGCGGGCTGCTGGGTTCACCGAAGAGAATGGAACCTTAGGCGATATATGGGAAACTGTCTCAGGCAGCGACCTTCTGTTGCTCTTGATTTCAGATGCGGCACAGGTTAGTTGATCTAGGTACACAGATTGGTAGATTTATTATCCATACATGCCCTTATGTGTCCTGAGCTTTAGACACACCTTATAGAATCATTAGTAGATTTACGTATGCCTGACAATGAAATTATATGCTGCTCATAATCCTTTAATTTTCTTCCATGTAATATCAGTTCCTATGTATTTCCAGTTTTTTGTTGTCCTGAAGACCATGCTATTGTGGAACATTTGAAAACTAGTTATGATTTACCAGTATGTAGTAGTACTTCTGGAACATTGGTTGAACTGTGTACCTCTTGATACTGTTCTGCAGGCTGACAATTATGAAAAGATTTTCTCTCACATGAAACCAAACAGCATCCTGGGTCTGTCACATGGTTTTCTTCTTGGTCATTTACAGTCCGCAGGCCTTGATTTTCCCGAGAACATTAGTGTGATTGCTGTATGTCCCAAGGGTATGGGTCCCTCAGTTAGGAGGCTTTATGTGCAGGGAAAAGAGGTTAATGGTGCTGGCATCAATTCTAGTTTTGCAGTTCACCAGGTATAATATTTCCCACACTGCAGACTTTTCCTGTAATATATTCACACATGGATAGAAACTTGTATCTCCAGACAGCCCCATTGAAAGTAAGGTCATTCATTTGTTTAGTTTGATTAGAAATTGTTGGGCCAACCAACCATATCTTACCATCTATATTCTGTTCCAAGGATGTTGATGGTAGGGCTACAGATGTTGCTCTAGGATGGTCAGTTGCTTTGGGATCTCCCTTCACATTTGCAACTACTTTAGAGCAGGAATACAAGAGTGACATCTTTGGGGAGCGTGGTGAGCTCAATAACATGCTAAATGTTTCTCTTATGTTTTTATTGCATGTGCTCTGACTGTTTGGTTGGATCTAGGCATTTTGCTTGGTGCTGTCCATGGAATTGTGGAGGCCCTATTTAGAAGGTACACCGAGAATGGAATGAGCGAAGAGCTGGCTTACAAGAACACTGTGGAGTGTGTAACTGGAATTGTATCAAGAACCATTTCGAAGAAGGTATTTTTATCAGTAATTTTAGTTGTATACTTGTATCAAATAAGAGACCAGACTCGAGAATTTAGTTTATCACAGCAAGCATTGGACTCATGGGAATGTATAATTCTAGGGAATGCTCTCTGTGTACAACTCTTTGTCTGAGGGGGGGAAGAAAGAATTTAATGCGGCATATTGTGCATCATACTATCCTTGCATGGATATATTGTACGAATGCTACGAAGATGTTGCCTGTGGAAATGAGATCCGTAGTGTTGTTTTGGCTGGACGCCGGTTTTACGTAAGCTCTTAAATCTGATTTACTTTCACAATTTACTTGCCCTAGTGGGTTTTAAACATTTAAACTTATCCTGTGTAAGGGATGTATAAAAATCTGTAAAATGAGAAGAGCAGAACAAATGGATTTAATGAATTAAGATACAATATGCTTTGACATGACAGGAAAAGGAGGGCTTCCTGCATTCCCAATGGGAAAAATTGATCAGAGTCGGATGTGGAAAGTTGGTGAGGGAGTTCGTGCTACCCGGCCTGCAGGGGATTTGGGACCTTTGCATCCGTTTACTGCTGGGGTTTATGTGGCTTTAATGATGGCTCAGGTATACCTTCGCTCACTCTTTGGTGATGCCTTAGAGCGTTGGCTTGGTTGCAATAGCACTTTTAATATAAAAATTTCATAATCCATTAGTTTCATTGGTACCTTCAGTTTCGGAAAAATTACAGCAAATAATTTGATTATGATACCCTTAACTTGTGGAAGGGGTGGGGATGGTGGGTGGTTGTTATTGTTGTGTGGTGGCGGTTGGGGGGGGGGGGGGGGGCTGTCATACTTTGTAGACTGTTGTTTTTGAAATCTGTTCCAGTGAAAAGAGGCCAAGTACAGTATGATGTCCAATTTACTGTCACTTTACCTGGTAGTCTCAAGTTCAATGTTGGGGGATAATTCTGCGAGATTGAAATGTTCGAAATTTGGCAAAAGTCGGAAAATTCGGTAATGTTCAAATAAGAAAAATATAGTTAAATGTATGAAAAACATAGTCATGATATACATATTTCCAAAAAGTTTAGAAATGTGAATATAGTAATCAAAATTACGTATAAGAATTATAGATGTCATCCTATGTTTAGCAGGTCATATTTCCATTTGATCATTCCTTTATGCACAACTACTATATCCTTTTCCCATACTTTCTACCATGAACAACCTCTATTGGTCACCACAAGCATGAGGTAGACTTGACTTTTTAGTTGAGTGTAAGAAAACATGGTTAACATAACTGACTTTTAGAACTGTGTTTATTTTACAAACTTTTCAAAACCTTCCTGAAGAGAAGTGGTTAAGAAAGGGAACCATGTTTTAGTCCCGCATCGGAAGGGATAAGAGGAGGAAAGAAGAGGCTGCTTATAAATAGAATTATCAAGCTTGCTTTTTTAGATTGGTTCTCTTCTAGGCTCGTGCTCATTTTCATTAAATGCTGTGCATTTTTGCAGGGTAGCTCCCTTGTTTTAGATAACTAATTTTTGCGATTTAGTGATTTATTTGCGAATAAACTGCGAACTAAAAGGTTTAAGTCGCAAATGGGTGAATTATTGGTGGATGGATCCATTCAGCTAAATAGCTACGAATAATTCGCAAATTTTTGAAAATTTGTGAAGATTGTGATCATGTCTGGAAGAAAACAAGTTTAAATCTGCTCAATTTACTGAAAACTCATAATTTTGCACAAATTTACAGATTGAGGTTTTGAGGAAGAAGGGCCATTCATACTCGGAGATCATCAATGAAAGTGTGATTGAGGCGGTGGATTCTTTGAATCCTTTCATGCATGCTCGCGGGGTTTCATTCATGGTTGACAATTGTTCCACAACTGCAAGATTGGGGTCGAGGAAATGGGCCCCGCGGTTTGATTACATTCTTACGCAGCAGGCATTTGTGGCTGTTGACAAGAGCACACCATTAATCAGGACCTGCTCAGCAACTTCTTGTCTGATCCTGTTCATGGTGCCATTGAAGTTTGTGCTCAATTGAGGCCAACTGTTGATATATCAGTGCCCCAGGATGCAGATTTTGTCCGCCCAGAGCTACGACAGGGCAAAAATTAAGATTTGGGGGAGAGTAGGTTAAGTTGCATGTTTGTTACTTAGATGTGGTTTTCTTCGTATCATCATGTGATGGAAGGATGATAGAGAGAATGTTCGGAGCAGGCCTAGAGGCCTAGAGAACTGTCTTGAACTATTTTGAGTTTTTGAACTATTTTGTGTGTTTGAACGTGGTCTTGTGGAGTGGGACTAGAGAACTGTATTTAAAGTGTGAATCTGTTTCAGGACGCTCTTTGGAAACTTTGACCTCTCTTGAGTATCAAGATGATTGTACTATAGGTTCGGAGTATGCCACCCATGGTCCACTTTTAGCCCAGTTGTGCAGATCTCTCGTTTCTTTCTCTGCTGATGAATGTTAATTTTGTGATGCGAACACTGCTCTTTATGACTTGCGAGTTTATTTGAGCAAACTGCATCAGGCTGAGCTTTGGAATGGTACCAAGTTGGAAACCGTTAGTATCATTTTATTGAAATGTCATAGATTCTGTCACTTTCTTGGCGGACACAATAGAGGTAAATGTGTTAAATGGATAGGTTGATGTTTCTGAAAATAGGTACAGATTTCTGTAAGAAAGTCACTAGTTTCTTGTTGCAAATTTGCGATATTTCGACCCCAAAAAACTCTGCAGAACAGAGATTTGTATTCTTAGCTTACATGTTAATTTGCAGACTGGTAATACCTCCCCCGTTCTCCATGCACTAACAAGCATCTGAATTCTGAACAAAGCTTAGCAAATAGTCAGAATCTATATTTAAACAGCCTATTGGTGATTTTTTTTCTTCTTCTTGTACCTCTGATTTAACACGGAAATGAAGTTTCTTTTTTCTTTTGTTCTTGTACTGTCATTTAACATGAAAATGAAATTTATCTTCTTCTTTTTCTTTGTTACAATATGAAAGGAAAGTCACAAACAACTGAACTGAACAATACTTCACCAAATCATAATTTAACCATATATTCATCAAATAATTCTCTTTAAAAAAATAGTATCTCCTTCTCGGTTTAAATACTGCTGTTGATTTAAATATAACGAATGATAGTTCTCTTTCAAACGGAAGAGTGCTCATCCGGGATTCAAAAGATTTGAACAAATAAAATTCACGGATACATCTTTAGAGACATGGCCCTTAGCATAAAGATTGAATGCAAGAATTAGTCGACTCCAAAATCCGAGATTTTGTTGTTGTTGTTATTATTGTTGTACATTTTTCGGGACTCTTCACAACTAAGGAAGAAATATTCCATAGCATACTACTCTTGTTTTGAATTCTTTAATATTTATCCCATAATTATTATAAAAAGTTTCATTGAATTAGTAAAGTCAGATCAATCCATTCTCAAAGTGTCATTGAATTAGTACAGGACCATTAAAAATTCATCAAGCCAGCCAAGTTGACAATTCCATGGTATTTATTCTAGATTCTTCTCCCACATGAAAGAATTTGATATATATAAATTAGTAAAATATTATCCAAACCCTTGTTAGCAATTCGGCAAACAGAAAAAGTTCGGAACGATAAAAATACGAATATAAATCGGCACAATATAAGTAAAATACGGTCAAAAAATTGGTAAAAAATTCGTCTAACGAAAAACATTCGGATTAGATTTAATTCGTGTTTAGTACATTTCATATGAACAAATTTGGCACTAAAAATTCGGCATATATATAGGGCCCACCCACCTCTACTCCTTAAAACAAGGGTTCGGTGTGAGAATAAGAATAGAGTGGGTGAACATTATATAACGAAAATGAAGTGAAAGTAGGATGGAAAACTGAAAGGTTTTTCTTTAACTGTTGCAAGCAACATGTGTAAAGACTCTTGGGTATTTTTTTTTGGTTACTGTAAGACATTTTCTTCTTTTCTTTGATAATTTTTGAAAATTGTGCCAGTCTTAATATCTAATAGAGTCCATTTTGTTCACCGACCAAAACTAGGTGAGATGTTCACCTCCCAATAAAAATATGACACGTTGTACAAAACCACTTTGGTGAGTGAACAAAACCACTTATAAAGTGGTTTGTGTGGGATAAAAATGCCACGTGTCATATTTTATTAGGAGGTGAACATTCCATCTAGTTTTGGTGGATGAACAAAATAGACTCATATCTAATAACAACAAGAGTCACTAAAGTCAAGACAGTTGGATTTCTCGGTCACGTTTTTTTGGCCGATTTTTTTAAAATTCGTACGGTACGTGTTTAAAATTCCACAGGCTTAAAATTCGCGTACAAATTCGAAATTTTTAAAAGTACGTAAGTATTGTACGTTTATGTAAGATACGGAAAAATTTGCGTATAATATGCGTTTTATTCGGGTGATTGCTAACAAGGATCCAAACTTGAGTGTCTAAAATAAATTGCTAATTATTTTTCAACTAACCCAAATAAAGTGAACCAGAAAAAAGGGGGTATCTATTGCATATTGTAGATTGTAAATAAAAGCTTCATTTGTGAATCCAATTAATTACCCCTGTTAAGTAAGTAAATCCAAGAAGCCTCCCCCACACCCATCAAACTCATCAAACCACCGTCTCCTTCACCGCAAAGCATCCCTTCTCTATTTCCCGATCAAAGAAAGAAAGGGAAGAGAGAGAGAGAGAGAGAGAGACCCTAAATTTCTCCGATCGGCCATGTCCCTCAACATGAAAACCCTAACCCAGGCGTTCGCCAAGACCGCGGCGGTGATCGAGAAGACGGTCCAGACCACGGTCCAGGACGTCACCGGCCCCCGGCCCCTCCAGGACTACGACCTCCTCGGCCAGGTCGGCTCCGGCGGCCACGGCCTCCACTGGCGCCTCTACTCCGCCCGCCCCCGCCCCTCCGCCCCCTCCACCCAGTACCCCCTCGTCTGCGTCTGGGTCCTCGACAAGCGGGCCCTCTCCGAGGCCCGCACCCGCGCGGGGCTGTCGAAGGCCGCCGAGGACGGCTTCCTGGAGATCGTCAGGGCCGACGCAGCGCGGATGGTGCGGATCCGGCACCCCGGGGTCGTGCACGTCGTGCAGGCGCTCGACGAGAGCAAGCACGCCATGGCGATGGTCACCGAGCCGCTGTTCGCGTCGGTCGCGAACACGCTGGGGAATCTCGAGAATGTCGGCGAGGTTCCCAAGGAGCTCAAGGGGATGGTACGTTTCCGTTCCGTTCCGTTCCGTTACGATCTCTCTTTTTCCCGTCACATTATAAGTAAATCAACTGCATTTGATACTAGTGATTCGATTTTTTTTTGCGCGGACACAATTTTGGAGTGTCCTGTGTAGTGGGACCGATTTTTGGAGTGTCGGTGCTTCTTAGTTATGTATTCAAATGATTGCCGCGCTCATGGGTTTTCTATGTATCTACATGAGGGCCTTACAGCTATTGTTCCTTGAGCACTTTAGTATGCAAATGCATTTGGAGTGCTAGACCGACTTGGCGGGCTTGAGGCGTTCGCACTTAATCTAGCAGAATGTTCTTGTAGTCTATTTGATTTAGCTATTATTCCTTTAAAATGGCAGATATCGTCATCCTTAGAGCCGAAAACACCATGCCTGGGGTTCAACAGCGGCTAGGAAGCACGTAACACATATCCAAATACACTAGGACACACCAAATTGGGTGCCGAATCCATGTTGCCGTGTCTGAATCGTGTCTCTTTCGCATCGGGTACAGCATAGGCAGCGGTGACATTTATGTCCAAGAACTGTTGAGATTTGGATGGTATATAGTGTATCCTTACCATCAGGGAAGATTGAGTTAGATCTTATAACAAATGCCAATTTCTGCCTTCGTATGAGATTGGGTGGAATGGGGCCTGCATGCGGTGCATACAGGGTATCGAGTGGGTTGTGACGGTTTAATCGTCCTTGTTTATAATTGCGATATAATTTTTTTGTTGTGCTCTGAATTATGCCATTTACGAGGTAATCATACATATTTGTTATTTACACTTTTGCTGCTCTGTTGAGCTGTGGTAATATATGATACTGCAATTCACGCATCTCGTTTTTCAGTTGGTGTAATTTTATTTATATGTAACTCATGCATCGTTTCTTCAATTGGTATGACATCTTGATAAGTGACACAGGAAATGGGGCTGTTGGAGGTCAAACATGGGCTTCTCCAAGTTTCAGAATCTTTAGATTTTCTTCACAATAATGCTCACCTTATTCATCGAGCCATATCTCCTGAGGTTATGTTCTTACTAAATGTAGCATTCAATTTAATGTTTATGCAGCTGATGATTGCTTGTTATATGCTTGTAATATTTAAGCCTTAAATTCTTTTTGCCTGATGCTTGGATTTAATACCTCAGTCTATGATGTTTGATATGGTCACAAATTCCTTCTACTGTCTTGTTTATTAGTTAGCTTCAGAATGATCATATTGCTTAGAATTCTTTGGAGATGCAGTAAGTTGAGGACATTCTACAAATCCTTATAAGATTACATAATTATGCATTGAACAAAGCTTATAAATGGCTAGCGAGAATCCCTGGAAACCCCAATTTTAATTTGTGCTGTAACCAAACTGCTAGGAGGAAGTGAAATATTTGACATAAGTAGAAACATGAAGTATAAGTTAGATTTCCATTGATTCATAGTTATGAGGAGGAAAATGTTATAGAGAATAGTTCACACTGATTGGTAGCAAATGCCATCATTAATCATGAAAGCGAGATTAAGTGAAGGACATTGTCCATAGTTTTAGAGTCAGATTGTTGAACTGGAGAGATGAGTTACTATGTGACCAGGCAATTACGAAGTTATGAAATCTTTAGTGTTGGTAAAAAAAAAAAACTATTGATAAAAGGAGACTGCTAAGTTGGATGAGTAGATATTGATTCTAGTATTTGGAGCACGGAATAACACAAAGAATGAGAATGCCGTCTCTATCAAGATGATTCTACCTCGTTGGATATTGATTCTAATATCCGGAGCATGGAATATATTGAATAGATATGAAAAAAACATTTGACTATGATTTATACCTACTATTCAGACCTTGGCCGGACTACAAAAAGACAACAATTGAGTATTCATCAACAATTCACAGATAAAATGAAAAGAAGAAGAAAGCATGGACTACCTCCAATAGCTTCCATGTATATATTTTGTCCTGGCGGGTCTGTCTAGAAGTCTGGAACGTAAGGTTACACATTGTTTGAATACTAGACCACCCAATTTTTTTTGGATGATCGATGAAGCATATGCAACATAAAATTATTGGTACAATGGTTAGGAATGACAGGATTGTTGAGAAAGCAGCTGCTAGGACTAGGGTAATCCAGAACAGATTTGGAGCATGAGAGTAGATAACATACAATGGTTGCCAATGTGACAGGTTTAATCGAGGTGGACGGAGAAAAGTGATTGGTGTAGCTGAGCCATAGAGTTGGAGTATTATTTTTTTATGTTGCAAACCAGTGATTGACTGATTAAGCAGTGTAGGCATATGTGTCACTTGTTAAAGCCAGTGATTTGACTGATTAAGCAGTGTAGGCATATGTGTCACTTGTTGGAGTAGCACTATGTATCATGTACAAATAGGTATCAAGAAGGTAGTGGAACTTCTATTGACAAGTTAATGTGTTCATCCACATGTTTATCCACATTAGGTAGGCATCCAATACATTGAAGCTTACGAGTACATTTTTTGCATTAGCTTTATAAATAAAGCGTACAAGATAGGAACTTTCCAGTTTCCAGGCATCCTGGTTTGTCACTCACTTTTCTCTCTTGGAAGATTCCTATTCAGTTGAAGAACTATTTGAGACATCAATCATTAATCAGAACTTGATCTTAACATGATAAGGCCTTTTTGACAACATTAACTCTTCTTTTGGTCCTGAACTTTAGAGCCGGAAGTTTAACATTAATGTTAAGCTTCCTAGTTTGGAGGTTGCAGACAGATCTTCTGTAGAACCCACTCAAAACATGTGCCAGGTTTTCATTTTCTGAAGTTGGGGCTCAAGTTTGGTGCATACCTTGACTCCTGCCAAATCAGTGCAAGTTTGTTCGTCGTCAAAGTTTTCTCATCTACAGTGACCTTGTGGAGATAACTTTTCAACAAAAAAGGCTATCCATAGAGTGACAACATTTAATTATAAAAGTTGGCTAGGTAGCTGACCTTGTTAGTAAGTTCTTTCAAGAATAAGAACATGATTTTTTTTTGTTTCTTATAGTACTATTTTTTGTGCTTATGGATAACTTATTTGCTATCAATGTGGAATTTCTTCTCATCTCAAATGAAGGTGATCGGATTTGCACTAATGGAAACCATAAATTCCATATACAAACAATATAGATATTCTATACAAAAACAATATAGGTATGATAGGTATGTATGATAGATTGATAGATCCTCATTTTCAGGTAATAAGTGCCCTTCTTCCACTTTATCCTATGTTGCTGGCAGTTGGTACTGGAAAATTTGTTTCATTTATTTGAACTCAAGAGCTAAACGAGTCGCACATACACCCTAGTACAAGTTACTTGACGCCGGGGATATCCTTGAAGAGCGGGAGATTTCGTGACATTTCATATTGACTGTATTGTTTTCTAATAAGTTGTTCAATAGCTGGCATGTTGCATATATGGAAAATATTTTGGTTTAGATCGACCTTAACCTCTGATAATTATGATTAAATGGTGAAACCATCTTGTCTCAGAATTTAGGAACTGATAGTTTTGTGGCAATTTCATTTTTGGCTAGCCCGTATCTGGAAGTTTGGAAGTTTATCTTCTTTTGATTTTTGGGATCAGTTTCTCTTAATGATATTTCTTAAATGCCTGGATAAATGAGGCATCTCTTAAATGTTATCCAATAGCCCAATCATAGGAGGAGAAAGGGCACTGTTCATTATCTTAGGCTGGCCTTTGTTGAGTAACGGGCCATGTAAAAGTTGGTCTGTTACTTGTGGGCTCCGACCAGCAAATTGAGTATTAGGAAACTAAAAATATAGAATGGTACTACTGCCAAACTTGCTGCACATTTCCTTCTAATTATGATGTGGTCAAACACAATAATTACTGTAATACGTGATATCCATGTGAAGCTAATAACGGATAATTCTTTCATCATCGTCTTGCTACAGAATAGCTGTAAGAATACTTACAACTTTGAGCTCAACATGTTCATCCAAACGATACCAAAATCTCACATTGCTGCCTTCATGAACTATGGTCTATAGTAATTTAATCCATTTAATTGTGCTTCTTCTAGAAGTTTTTCTTTCAGCATACTACAATTGTTTTGGCTTCAGTCCCTTGTTTGTGTGCCAGTGCCCCTTGTCTTGTGACTCTTGTTATTCTTTTGCTGCACATAGTTCTTGCATTTTTTGGCAGATTATTGATCTATAAACTTTGTAAGAGTTGATATTATTAATCCTGTACATTTGTAAGTGGATCTACTTAATAATTTGTGTTCTTTGTAAGAGTTTTTTTTATCAGCACAAGATGTCTATTTTGACTCCAAAAGTTTCTTTGCATGCTCATTGCTTTAACGTTTTTTGCTTCTCAGAATTTTAGTAGAAGCATATTTCTGTAAATGGAGTTGTTTCAGCTTGATGTGTGGATATTACAGCATTACATTACTAAGTTGAAGCAGTTATATGCTTGAATGTCTTTTTATATATGCTTTTTTGTTTGCATTTTACCAATTCCTTACATTTCTATAACTTAGGGAAAGTAGGATATAGTTTTAGGTACTATCATGGTACTCCTATTCTCAGAGTCTGTTGGTTACTAATAATCCACAAAATTTTGCCTTGCAGACGGTCTTTATTACCGCAGCTGGAGCTTGGAAGCTTGGTGGTTTTGGTTTTGCAATCCCTGTTGATCAGGCCTCAGGTGGTTTGACTTCCACACAGCAGTTTCATTACCCGGTTAGTTTTTTTGTACTGAAAACATTGTCTATGCATTCTTATGTCATGATGGTGGGTACAATTAGTTTTAACTAACATAGATAAAATGCAGATGCTTGCTTAGTACCGTGGGCTAGTTTTGTAATGTTCTAAGCCATTATAGGATTGAATATCTCCTGAATTTTGATACTCATCAATCTAATGCTAATTCTAAGATATGATTTGTATTTTTCCAGGAGTATGATGTCGAGGATGATATTTTACCTCTTCAACCATCATTAAACTACACTGCCCCTGAGCTGGTTAGGAGCAAATCCCTCACAGCTGGATGTTCTTCTGATATGTTCAGTTTTGGTTGTCTAGCTTACCATCTCATTGCCCGCAAGCCCCTTTTGGATTGTCATAACAATGTTAAGATGGTGCGTTCCGATACTTGATTTCCCCCCATATAACTGTCCTTCATGGCAATATTATGATAGTACAGTGTTGCAGTTTAAATTATCCCTTTAGGATTTTGCCAATATACTTCTGAGATATGCAGTAGACAGTAGACTCAGTACTTCATGAACTTTTTGTCCATTGAAGGACTACATGGTAATACGTAGGCATTCCACGGTCTAGCAGTTGATCTTGTACTTCCTATATGGAAATATACCTGGATTCAACCTTATACGAATTTTGAGAGTATTACATTAGTTGCATGATTCAGATCAGGTTCTGAACCCAATAAAGAGGGGAGATAGGAGGGTGTGGGACGTGCAAAGAGAGGGAGGCCTCACATGGCAGCAATGTTGGCTGCTGTTGCTACTGCTGCTGTACGGGGTAGGGGTTGGGAAGTGGTGAAGGGAAGTGGAGGTAGCAGGCTAGAGCGGAGAGGAGAGAGGGGGCAAGAGGAGCCTGGGGTGCGTAATGAGAGAGAGGAGAGCTCGCCGGATTCGACGATGCTCGCTGCCGCACTGTTGTTGGGGTGGGGGGGGGGGGGGGGGGGTAGAGTGAGGGTGGAGGCAGAGCAGCAGACTAGACCTGCAAGAGATGTAGGGTCCCGCTGCAGTGCTGGCTGCCGCCAGTGCCACTGCTGCCAGGGGGATACGAGGAAGGGAGGAGAGATTTGATTGTTTAACTTTTGTGTGTGTATATATATATATATATATATATATATATATATTTATATATATATATATATATATATATATATATATATATTTTATATATATATATATATATGAGATGAACTGTTGTGGAAATGATATGTATTTAATTTTGCATCTCTAAACTAACACTTTGAGTAGAAATTGGGTCTAAAAAAAACTTTTAGGGGGAAATTGTGAAAAACCAGAAACATTATTGGAATTTCCTGTAATTTACCCTATATATTTTAATTTTTACATCAAGGCTGCTTAATCTGTAGTTTTAAGCACATATCAAATAATACTATTTTTCCAGCTAGTCATCTTGGAGTTTGAGTTCTATCTACCAAACCACTAATAATATATATGGTGGCTAAGTCAAGAAATGTAGGGAAGCTAATTTCTCAAATTTTGTTTTTTTGTATCATTGTGACTGGCAGAACTTGTCTACTTTCCTACATTAAAGTATTTTTTATCTTTTCTTTGCAGTATATGAATACTCTGACGTACTTAACGAGTGAGGCTTTCTCGATGATTCCTCCAGAGTTGATTGGGGACTTGCAGAGGATGTTATCCCAGAATGAGGCTTCTAGGCAAAGTGCCATGGATTTCACAGGTGCATGTCATGGCGACCAGTGTTTTTTTTACTTTTCTATGTTGTAAACATATTGTTGCAATACCACCAAGGGGAGCTCTAGTGGTAACAGTAGCAAGGGAGGGGAGGAGTGGGCGTGGGTTCGAATCGCAGCCTGGGCAATAATTAAATGAGATGGGGTCTTGGTGATAGTAGCACAAGACAATAACGGTCATTAATGACTGACCTTATCTAAAAGTAAATAAATATTGTTGCAATGGAATGTGTATCTTACACATACAATATGTATATCCTTTGTAATTTTATTTGTTCATTGTTGGCTTTGTATGAAGCTAATTGCTACCATTGGAGCATTTCTGCTTGCTCAAGTTATCGTCAGAGTTGCTATGTCTAACGATATATCTTTGTTGTGCAGGTTCTTCATTTTTCGGGATGATACTAGGTTGCGTGCTCTTCGTTTCCTGGACCACATGCTTGTATGATTTTTTTTATATTTTAAGTTAAATTAGATAAATATTCAGGTAGCAGTTTAAGAGCTGGATAATCAGGCTCCAGAAATATATTATCACGACATATGAATTGGATTATTCTATTTGTTTGCAGGAAAGAGACAATATCCAGAAAACTGAGTTTTTAAAGGCATTATCAGACATGTGGAAAGATTTTGATTCTCGTGTATTGCGGTATAAGGTTTGAGCCAGATTGCTTTTCTATGTTCTTAGCTAATCACTTTCTGATGATCACTTTGTACTGTGTCTCCTCAGTCCTCACTTTTCTTCTTTGTTTTAAATTTAGTTGTTAGACTGTGTATCATAGGGATTTGTCAATATATTTATATATTTGCTTTTGGAAGTTGAATACCCTCATAAGTGCTATTCCTGTTTTTTTTCTCCATGGGTCTATTTTTCTGGCTACTCCTGTCCAGGCCATTTCTTCTTTTGTATTGCCTGCTGTTGGGTGCTGTGTGCACAGTTTAAGCTGATGCTGGATGTTTTTTCTCAAAGTTGTTCCATGAAATGGTTTCCAGACCACGTATTGCGTTGCTTCATTCTTGTGCATATCTCGACGGCCTTGCCAGAAAGCATTCCTGAAATCGGCTTGTGGCTGCTACTTTTTTTTGGCTCTTATTTCTAGAAAAAGGAATGGAGGTGTTGTACACTTTATTAAGAACTATCTAAAGTCTAAGTTGACCTAGATCTGGGTTGAACTACATTTGGGTTCAACTTAGTAGAAGCCAGAATTTCCTAGGGGCTAGGAGGTCATATATTTCAGTAAGAACCTCGATTCGGCGGTTCTTACTTAGGAGCGACTTGGAAGCTCCTTTCCCGACGAAGGGAGCGCATCCCATAACATGACTAAAATTTTAAAAGAGAACAATTTTTGGGAGAAAGTTGGAGAATTTCTAATACACGTTCATCAAAGTAACAAGAAACTAATGATTACTTACCTTTACGTCATAAAAATTACATGCGAATGATCTCTCTGTAACTTTGAATGAAACTTTATAAATTCCAATAAATATTAAGATATCTATAAATTTTGATGACAATAATTAATAAACAAATTTTTTTATCAGCGCACGTTCTCATCACGCCCAACTTTAGACTCTTCTAGGTAGTCACGCTCCCCGCTTCTGTCTTCTAAGTCATCACTTGCACCTAACTCAACACTTTGTCGTGGTATGATTGGGTTATTTTCATGTCCAGTTTTGGTTGCTTGGTCTTGCCAATGTAGACTTTGGAATGTCCACATAGACTTTGGATTTGTTTTTAGTGTTCCTGCCACCTTGAGAGTTGAGACTTATCAATGTTGGTTCGCATAAACTTCCTATTCTTTTGTCTATGCAAAGGTATACTCTCCAGTCTTTATTTGGTATGATCAGATACCTTTAATAAGGATAGTTTTATGAAGTTTATCAAATTCATCTCCTTTCTATCTTACCTGCATTAGACTTTTAAGGAAAGATGGCCAATACTATCCCTTCATCTTTCCATGATAGTGTAAATTTCGTTTTGAGAGAACCACAACAGTGCAAGGACAATGGTGTGGAACCAAGGTTCGAAGTATCGGTATTCGGTATCGATATCGGACAATTTCTATGAGTATTGGGATCGGAGGTATCGGCAGTATCGGCGGTTTCGGATTTGTTGGTATCGAAAAGGAAATAATTATTAGTAAATTATTAACATGTTAGAAAATATATTTTATACATTTAGGCATAATTTTAAATATTTCCACTGTTGTTTCTTAGTAGTTTTGAAATTGAATGAATAGTAGTCACCCTTGCTGATTTGTTTACATTTTACAACCTTATATGCTTTTACACCCTTGTTGATTGGTCTTTTTCGTCCCATTTTTTTTTTTTTTGCTAAATAGACCGAAAAAGAGACCCCCCCCCCAAAAAAAAAAATGTCGGTATCGGTCAGTATCAGATATGCTAAACCGTATCGGACGTATCGGATCGGTATCGGCCGGTACTGCAAACTATGTGTGGAACCTAGGCCTGGTAGTAATGCTAAGGAGGACTTTAGATCTAATTTTATTGACTTTATGTTCCACTTAGGCATTATTCATCGACTTCTTGCCCATGCACAGTACACACTTAAACAAGATGCGGTGACTGAACAAAAGGATAGGCCTCGTCAAGAGTTCACTTGCACACTCTCAATTTATATGCGAGTTCCTAACTCCTATTTATGCATTGCTGTTTAAGGCTGGAAATGAACAGAGCAGCTCATGAGCTCGACTTGGTTCGGCTCAACGAAAGCTCTACTCGGGTAACGAGTCGAGCTTGAACAAAATTTTGAGCTCGATTCCCTTACCGAGGCAAGCTTGAACAAGTTCGACTCGTTAAGCTCGAAGATACTCGGCTCGACCCTTTTGACGAATATGGTTCGGACTCGGTTAACACTCGACTCGACTCATTGCAGCTCAAGTCTATATTAGTGTTAAAGGACGCTGGCAATGGACCAAAGCCTACGATCTAAGCCTATAATAGAAGAGAGCCAATCTGTATAACCAAGCCATGTACTAGTGACCATTTATTAGTATTAGTGTCTAGATGTATAATCGAGCTAGACGTGAGCCACTTATTATTGTTTGGAAGTTGAGCTGTATCGTGAAATTTGCAAGCTCTTGTCGAGCCGAGTCGAGCTCGAGCTTGTACATGACTCTCAAGGTCGAGTTGGAGCTCAGCTCGATAACTTTTATTTATAATCGATCCAAGCTTGAACATGCAAAGCTCGACTTGGCTTGGCTCGATTGCATCCCTAATACGGCTGCAAATGAACAGAGTAGCTAAATGAACAGAGTAGCTCGCGAGCTTGGCTCGACAAAAGATTGATTCGGCTCGTCTCTATTTTCTTAGCGAGTCGAGCTTGAACAAAATATTAAGCTCTAGCCGAACTTGAACATGGGAAGTTCGGCTTGAGAGCTCGTGAACAACTTCGACTCGATAAGCTCGAAGAGTACATGGGCTCGACACGGTTATGACTCTAGGGCTCGGCTCGATTACAACTCGACACCCTAATTTTTTTTCTCCATTATTTTCGTCCTTCATGCCTTCCAAATCCATTAATAAAACACCAAATGTCTAAATTTCCTCCTTATTTTTTATTGGTGAGTTCTATTTCTCATTAGTCATTTCAAATCTTTTTTTTTCCTACTTGCAGCTTGTGTTTTTATTTTTCTACATGTATCTTGTGTTTCTTTACTGAAACTTGTTGGAAAAAAATACCAGTGCTCGGCTCGAACTTGACTCGAAGTTGAACATCTTGCAAGCTGCTGACGAGCGGCTCAAGCTCGGCTCGAGAGCAAAACGAGCCGAGCTTGAATATCTTCTTACAAGCTCGGGCTTGATCTCGGACTCGGCTCGATAAGTACCAACCCTAAACGAGCTGATCTTGAACATGCAAAGCTTGACTCGGCTTAGCTCTATTGCAGCTGATTCTAACAATTTGATTAGGCGTGCCTTCTTCCTTTATGTATGGTCAAGTTATTTCCATGTCTAATTTTCACTTCCATTTCCTATCTTTGTATCATGTTTGCTTTTTTCATGACCTTTGGCTTGAAGTATCCAAGCTGGACTTTAAACTTTGTGCTATGTGTTTCTTAGGTACTCACATACTTAAACATGTTACCAGTGTTCTAGTCCTGAACTAAATAAACCTTTTATTTCTGCAGATTTCATGTCCTATGATAGTATTCCTTATTTTGATAATCAATACACATTTCCAATAATTAATGAAGATTTCATTTTTCCTAATCGATTATGATATTCTTGTCATTTATCTTTCTATGAGCTTGTGATCTGCAAAGGTTCCTCTTTCTACTCCCCTTCTTTGGGGGACACATAATTTGATGGTTACTGGCCTGTTCATGGAGATCCTAGGAATACATGCTTGTCCTGCTCAACACTTTAAGACTGGCCACCTATTATACCAATCGTCTCCAGACCTCGTTTCCTACTTCAGACCTCAATGCCACTATTGCATTGGGGAAGGGCACAAGGAGCTGTATAACCTCACCCACTTGCCATGTTATTTATTTACATCTTGGAGGACATTTCTATCTTCTATGGAAACTCATCCTCTCCCCAGGTCTTCTTCAGATGCATTAGTTCATCCAGGTTGGAAGATGGCATGGAGGAGGAGATGGCCCCACACAAAATGGGACTTGGGATTTAATCCCTCATCTGGAGGAATAAAGAGCAATAAATTGTCGTCGGTTCTCTATTGTCAAGCTAAATCCTGATAGCTCACTTGCTTGCCTTAAAGCTTGACTGGTAGCTAAAGGCTCTCATACTTACTGTTGTGGCTATTAGGATAACTTCTCCCCGGTTGACAAGATGACTTCAGTTCTTCTCTCGTCTCTTGATGCTGCACATCATTAGTCCTTGCACAAACTGGATGGGATGCTACACATCATTAGTCCTTGCACAAACTGGATGTTAAGAACGTCTTTCTCCATGACAACTTAGTTGATAAAGTTTATTTTGAGTAATCAATCAAGTTTGTTGCTCAGGAGTAGTCTGGGATGGTTTGCAAGTTGAGGAAATAATTTTTGTGGGCTTAAGAAATCACCAGGAGCATGGCTCAATCACTTTACATAGGTTGTGAATGCATTCAGGCGTAGAAGATGCAGTACTGACCACACGGTCTTCAATCTTCATCACCAGGTTGGGATGGAGGGTATTACTTGTATATGTTGATAATCTTGTGATCATTGGAGATGTTGAGAGAGGGATTGCTGGTTAGAATTTTTTACGTACTACAAACTTGAAAAAGTCTCGATATTTCCTAGGCATCAAGGTTGCTAGGTCCAGAGAAAGGTGTATTTCTTTCTAGAGAAAATATGCATCGACATTTTAAGAGGCTAAAATGTTAGGGTTCAAGCCTGTGGATTCACCCATGGATCCGAGTGTGAAGTTGGTACCAAGACATGGTGAAGTCAATCAAGACATGTTAAGTGATTGGTAGGTAAGCTAAATTACATGACCCTTACTTGACCTGATATATTTTTTCTCCTTTAGTGTAATCAATCAGTTAATGTCGTGTCTGATACTAGAATTGCTCAATGTTATAGAAAGTGCTAGGCGGCCGTTGTGCGACAAGGGGGCCTAGTGCCCAGGTGGCTAGGCGTGTTTTATGCGAAAAAAAACGTTACCATTAAAAAAAACTTATGAAAGTAGTACAATATCTTTATAATATAAAACATGGATTACATTATAAAGAACTTTAGCAAACACTCAAATGGACCAAAGACTACAATAACAAGTATTGAACAGATAAAATTATAATTTATAATTCACCAAAAATAACATAATATGAAAATAAAAGGTCAATATAAATATTTTTGTGCCAATGTCAAAATCTGACAAAAAAATTTAAATGGATCAGGCTAAAAACAATTTTTGAACAAAAAATAACAAAAAAGAGAGACCAAAATCTAGGCAACTCTTTTCTTCTTTGTCCGCATAATGTCGCATTTCTCCGCATAATGTCACATTTCTCTGCATAATGTCGTATTTTCTTGCATAATGCTGCCTACCGCTTAGAGCGCACAATATACTGAAAATTTTGGCAGTAGATAACCGCATAGCTCCTTAGCGTCACTAAATACTTGAAGAGTACCCAGTCTTGATGTACTCCGACTTTGGACATTCTCAAGTTGTTGGACATACATATGCTGATTGGGTGTAGTCACCCTTTAATCACCGATAATTACTGAATTTTCATTTGGAGGTAACATAATATTTTGGAAGAGCAAGAAGCAAAGTATCGTGTAGAGTCTGGGTAAAGAGAGCCATGACTAATATTGCCTGTGAGCTGGTTTGGATTAAATCCTCTCTTGGAGAACTTGACTTCGTATTTTCTTCTGCTCATACCGTGACAAGAAGACAACAATTGATTTTGCAACAATCGTGTCTTCCATAAAAGCATCTTCCATAAAAGGATTAAGCATTTTGAAGGTGGAAAAAGGCATTATTGGTACTATTTGTAAAATCAGAACATGACGTTGCCAATTTGTTTAAGTTAGTCAAAGGTGCAAGGCGCACTCAAGACGCAAATGGTCCATATTGTCCGAGGTGCAAGACGCACTTAAGGCGCAAATGATCCATATCTCCCGAGGTACAAGGCGCGCTTAGAGTCTAATTGGATTGAGGGTGAAGAGAGTTGAGTGAGGGGAGAAAAAATCATGCTTGATTTGAGGGTGGAGGTTTAGGAGAAAGAGTCACAAAGGGTTAAGTGAGAGTTGTTGTTTTAAAAGTCATCGATTCCCTTGTTTGCCATATAAAAATATCATGATTCTCTCCTCCATTTTTATTGCTTTCAACCTACTGCTTTGTCTTTCTGGGTTTCAACTTGCTGCCGTCCATGTGCGTCGTCTCTTTTCGCTTTCTTTTATTACTCATTGTTGAAAATTATAAAAAAAATAAAAATCGGCGGCTTTATTTTTTATGCATTTGTTGAGTTGATGAACATATATATTTGATGCATTAAAAAACCGTCTAGGTGCGTCAAAAAATTGGAGGAGAGATAGTTGATGACCACATATATTTTATGCATCTGTTGAGTTGATGATTTCATATGTTCTCTGCAATTTTATGCCACATGTTATAAGAGTATTTTGGTAACTATTGTTTTTATTAATCATCCTCCCACTCAAAATCTTCAATCCAAGCAAGAGTTATTAAACACACCCCACTTAACTCTCCCTCCAATCCAAGTAAGGTTATATGTATTGACTCTCCTTCTCCTCACTTAACTTCTCTTCACTTAACTTTGCTTATTTTTTCCCCTCAATCCAAGCAGACCCTTAAGGTGCGCGCCCGAGCGAAGTAAGATACAAAAATAAAAAATAATATACATAAATAAATAAATTAGTAATGTAAGAAATAAAATCAAATAACATATTAAAACAAACAAAAACGTGTTAAAATATAACCAAGTGAACTAGCAAAACAACAATAACAGTCAATAGAGCTAACAAGAGTGTGTATTCTCCCTACCACTTTTTTATTAAATTTTAGTTTTCCAGCTCAATTGTAAACAACTTTGTCAATCGTGGAAATGGCTACCTCTCTCTCACATGTATGAGGTAAGGGTTCTCTCCATGCCTCAAAGTTTTTTGTATTTTAAAAAAACATAAGGCGCGTCTATGCGCGCTTTTTCTTGGTTGTACCGTGCGAAAGGTGCACCTTAGCCGCACCTTGGGTGCGTCCGGAGAAAGGTGCCTCACATAGTAAGGTGTGAGGCGCAACTGCCTCGCCTTTCTGCGAGGCACGCCTTTGATTACCATTAGGTAGATCCACGTTGACCTTTATGTGCGACGAGTTTGGAATATATAATACCCTCCAACTTAAGGGGGAGACTTAAAGATGTGTGGGCTTCGGGGCCTTGGGCTTTTGTTTGTTTTGTTTCATTCATGTTGTATATGTGTAAGGATGGTTAAACCAACTCAATTCATTCTGACCCATTTCTCCCTCTCTAACCCTAATTTCATTTCATTTGTTATATAGACATTTCAAATAATCTAAATCATGATTGGCAGCGTGGATTTTCCATTTTATGTGCTAGACATCTACTCTGCAATGATAGTATTTTGAATCAAATCCTCTCGCTAGCTTTGTTGCTTCTCTCTCTCTATAGAGTAGACGACAGTCGTACATACTGAGGATCTTGTAAGTTCGGGCTTTGTTTATCTAAATGTAACTTATCCAACTTGATAGCACAGGGTTCATCTTGTTCACATAGCTTACTGGAAAAGTAACGTACATATAATCTTCTTCGTGCTAGCACATGGGTATGGCACAAGGAAATTACTGAGTTAACTTCGTGAAAATGCATGAAAAATCTTCTATCAGTTCAGGTATATATGTATAATAGAAATTGTCCCATTGACTGTTAGAGTTAACTTCCATATAATCTATGCCTTGATGAGATCTCATTGTCCCAAGATTGTATTATAACTTTTTGATTTGGTACTTTTCTTAATTCTGGAGTGGCTATTAGTATGGTTAGTATCCTGACTGCCACAGTGAACTGTACTTCTTTTAATAAATTTGATGCAGGTACTTCCACCACTTTGTGCTGAGCTTCGAAATATGGTTATGCAATCAATGATTTTACCCATGGTCTTTACAATTGCAGAGTCTCAGGTACGTTTGTGTTGTAGTTATTTGTTTGATGTAAACTTTATTGTTTCTCTTTTTTGAATGACATTGTTTTTTGAGTACATCAATAGATAAATATTGTTCGATCAATACATTTATTTACCGGAGTTTTTAAACCTTTTCTTTCTTGGTTGGCTGGGATACTGCTTCATCCATGTTCTGAAAAGAGGAAATAACAATTTTTTCGCATGATTAGTCTTGGGTACTTCGGTTGATAAACATGCTTTGATGAGCATGTCTATTTACCAAAATAAAAAGTTGTCCTTTCTTAGTTGGTTGGAGCGCTACTTCCTTGTTGGTAGACATGAAATCAATGATCTATTAGGCTGAGAGGCTCTACGGCCAGGGTATATATTCAAGTAAAATTGGAGATGATTTCTCTCACAACCAATGTGGGATTATACTAGTTTGTCTACACCCAACATAGGGGCGTATAAATTTTTTTGGGCCATGGCAAAAACTGACAAAGAAAATAGAAGGGATCAGGCCAAAAAAAAACTATTTTGAACAAAAAATTGACAAAAAAATTAACTATACCAAAATCTAGGTAGCGTTTTTTTTTCTTCTTCTTTGGCCGCATAATACTTCTTTTTCCCACATAATGTTGCTTTTTTTTTTTTTTCCTGTGTAATGTCGCCTACCGCCTAGAATACACAATATACTGAAAATTTTGGCGATGGGTAGCCTCATAACGCCTAGGAGGATGAACGTCTCCCCGCAATGTAATGCCCTCTTGAAGAAATCAACAATATGCATCCGGGACATAACATACGACAAAGATACTATCCCAAGTAGATACTACTAGTGGACAGTGGCAATAAATCTCAATATGTTTCTTCTGCTCATGAGTCCATGGTCGCAAGCAATCTGAATAACACTAGTCTTATCATAATGTAGAAAAGTAGGAGCATATACAATAAATCCATGCCAGTAACAAGCCAACAAAACCTTGTGACCTTAGCATAAGTAGTTGGCATATCACGATACACAAATCTCAATACTAGATTAAGAACAACATCCTGCTTATTTAGTTTTCAAAAGATAAAAGAATTACCAAGAAAAACACAGTGAATCTAGTAGTAGATCGCGGATAAATAACAGTACATGCCTAATATGCATCTGAATAAGCACGAAGCTCGAGAGACGAAGTAGTACAAATGAGAAGGATGTGTAGTACGAACAAAAGTTAAGTATCGGTCGATACGTATCGGTATCGGCCGGATCGGATTTGAGAATGTGTCACGTCCCAGTTCCAAAATATGTGGGATCAAGTCACGTGACAATGGCCAACTACGCATTCAATCGGACTCCAGCCCGAATCGAATATGTATAAGCTGTCCCGATAATATCATAATCCAATTATCAACAATAAACATCCACAACTCTAACTAAACTACTATGAACTAAGAAGAGAAATACCTATGGAAGAACAGATAAGAAGACATCAACTAGCGATACCTGGAATCCGGAAGAAATAACCCCTAAAAAAGCCAATGTCAGATCTTAGCAATAATCTGGAAGGAAACAAAGTTCTCAGAGAGACGTAGCAAGATACATAATATACATGTCATATGAAGTATAATAAATAACATGGGAAGGTAGTAAACAAGTAATCCAGGTAATAAACAGGTGATCAAGTAACTCTACTTAGGGCTATAAAACGATTCTAACAGTTCGTATTCGGCTCGAGCCAAGCTCGGTTCGAAGTTCGTTCGTGGGCAGATCGATATCGAGCTCGATCGATTTTTTTTTTTTGTTCGAAGTGGTGTTCGAACCGAGATCGACCATAGGTTGTTCGACTCGGTCTTGTTCGCGAACGAGCTCGAACTCGGCTCGGTTTCTCGTATTAGGGCTTGTCCTAGTATACAATATTTTTTTAGGCTTAATTGCAACGTGATACCCTCAGCTATTCCCGTTTTTCAACTTTATATCCTTTTTTTTCAACTTGATACCCTGATTTTTTTGGACAATAATGTCCATGCTCAAAACTAAAAACTACCCCCCAACCCCCAGATACCCCTCGTGCCTCCCCGACCACCCCCCTCTGGGCACCCCCTGCCCCCCTCCCCCTCCGGCCACCCCCCGCCCAGCCCCTCCTCCCGCCCCGGTGCCCTAGGCCAGCCCCCTCCCCCTCCGGCCCTGTGCTCCCTCTAGCCGCCCCCACCCTTTGCTCCCCCATGTCCCGTCCCCGCCCCGTGCCGCCTTAGGTGTGGGCAACTGGGGCGCGGGAGGAGGGGGGCCTGGGGGCACCGGGGTGGGAGGGGGCGGGGCGGGTGGCCGGAGGTGGGGAGCGGGAGGGGGTGGCCGAAGGGGAATAGTTGAGGGTATTAAGTTGATGGTATTAAGTTGTTGAGTAAAAAGGTTTAAGGTATAAAGTTGAAAAATGGAAATAGTTGAGGGTATCAAGTTGCAATTAAGCCTTTTTTATGGATGTGTATAAATTGTCTTAGAAATTTTACCCATTTTTTTGTTATTTATATGATGTAAAGAGCATAAATAATTTCAAAAAGTCTTTAAGACTTGAGAGTAATCGTACAATAAGTTTAATGTGGCTTTGGTTCGGTCTTGGCTCTGGCTCGGACTCGATTCGTGTTCGTCCGAGCTTGAGAGCTAAATCGAGTCGAGCTCGATCATTTCGAGCATATAATCAAACCGAGTTAAAATATCATTTTTGAGCTCGACCTTAAGGTCAGCTCGAATAAAGCTCGTTTGATAGTTTAGTCGAATCGAGTTCGAACAGAGTTTGATCGCGTTCGTTCGATTTTCAGTCCTAACTCTACTACTAGACATGCTATCTAGTTTATGTGAAACGTACTTGAGGATATCATTCGTACGCATGAGATGTCACGGTGTACCCCGGAATATCAAATCGATTTGGGGGTGTCCGATTTGATACTCATTAAAAATGTCGTTGTTGGATGAGACACCGTCCAAAATTATTGTATCCGTCCATTTCAGCCGATACATAACCGATACCGACCGATACGTACCGTCACATGCCGATACAAATGATAGAATTATAAAAAATCGAATCCAGTGTCCAAACAAAGTGAAAACACCAATGAGTGTTAAATCCACCGACAAATCAAGAAAAACAATAAAATCAATGATAGAAATTTGACGGAGTTCTCAATAATGGAGAGATTTTTTTTATAATTAGGTAAGAAAATTATATAGAAAAATCGTCTAGAAATTGCCTCCGGTAATTGAGATGTCCGCAGTCCCTTTCTTTGCTGTCGTTGTGCTCGCCCGAAGCCCCTTTCTTCTTCGTCGCTGCCGTTGGGGAGATGGAGGCGGAGAGGAGAGAGAAATGAACCCGAGACTCTCTCCTCTCTGTTGTGACTGTGGTTTTGGAAAAAAAAATTCTCAAGAGAACAAGTTAGGGAGAAATTTCTCTCGAGAGAGTGTGGAGGTGGAGAGGGGAGGTTGAAACAATTTTCTCTCTCCTCTCTCCGTTATATATTAGGGTTAGGTCAGGTTAGGTCGGTTGGTTTATTAAAAAAAAACGTAATAACCCACTAAGTTACCACTCGAACTCCGGCCCTCATGAAGTTTAACCTAACTCTTGCCTGCTAACTACCATGGCAACATTCTTTTAGTGTAATTTCTATGATATATAGTATGCATTGCTTGTTTAGAAACATTATTTTTAGAATTCTCAAACATAAATTTTTTATACCTACCATGCTGGGAATGTATTCTCAGTAAATATATATATATAATTATTGTAATAATTTAATTAATTTTATATATATATATATATATATATATATATATATATATATATATATATATATATATATATATATAGTTTGAAAAAATAAATAAAGATTATTATAATATATATTATACCTTTATTTTTTATTTATTATATATATATATATAATAAATAAAAAAATAAAGGTATAATATATATTATAATATTTTTTATTTATTTTTTCAAACTATATATATATATATATATATATATATATATATATATATATATATATATATATAAGAAAAAAAAATATATAACGTTTTTTATTATTGTATTTAACTTTTTCATTGTAAATTATTGTACGTAACGTTTTTATAAGTGTAATATTATTGTATGTAAAGTTTCTTATAAGTGCTATATTATTATATGTAACATTTTTTATAACTGAATATTATTGTATGACATGTTTTTATAACTGTAATATTATTATATATGCTTATATACCGTAGGTAAACCATGACAAGGATGACTATTATTTTTTTTCCTAAATTTTTACTAATTTATTAATAATTATTTAATATAGTCGATACCAAAAAATCCGATACTCCGATCCGATACCGCTGATACTATCGATACTGCCGGTACTGATACTCATACAAAATGTCCGATACTGATACTTTGAACCTTGGTACGAACTTAGTGGTCGCATGCATTGGTCCCTCGCAAATTAGCAGGAACCCAGTGGTCGTAGGCAGTGGTACCTCTCAAATAGCAAAAATTCCGTAAAAGAACGACATAATGTGTACATTGTGTAGTACGAGAAGCTGACTCAAACTGCTTGACAACATGAAGAATATGGAAGATATCAAAACAATTGATAGTAATATAAACCATATGTATTTTGTCGATACCGAGAGGATCATAAAGACATAATCACCATTGGGATGCTAACTTGAGATTCAGCTCAAGAAGCGTAGGTGAAATACGAGTATCAGTATGAACACTTCTGTCAAGGATCCTGCCAATTAACTTTGTTGTGAGAGAATGTAGCTCGTGCAGAATTGTCAGCCTCCAAACCAAGAAAGTACAGATTGTCAAGATCCTTTATTCAAAAGGATTATGCAAGTGTTTCTTAACTTGATTGTGTGCTTAGAACCACTACCAATGATAATCATATCATCAACACATAGTAAAGTAATTTCCCATAGGTGTAAGCAAACGAAGCATAATCATAACTCAAAGAAACTCTAGGTGCATGAATAAGAATTGTAAATTTGGAAAATCTTGGTCGGGATGCCTGCATAAGGCCATTGAAGGACTTTCTAACATGGCATGCTTGGCTAGGAGAACGAGGCAAACCAAGAGGGGTCATATAAACATCCTCAGTCAAATGACCATGAAAACAAACCGTTCTTTGCATCTATTTGAGAGAGAGGGCAGCTACAAACTGAAGCAATAGCTAAAAGGGTAAGAACAATACCTATCTTTTCAATATGATCAAATATCTTATCATAATCAATGCCACGCTACAGAAGAAATGCACAACCAACCAACCTAGCCTTGTACTGATCAATAGTACCATCAACCAAAGTCTTGATCTTATACATATACACACACTTTCAGTTAATCAGATGCTTGCTAGTGGGCACGAGCACAAGATACTAAGTGCAAGTATGCTTTAAGCTCACAATTCCTCTGACGCAACGTATAATAACAACATCATGATATGATTGCGACTCCCATTAATTCCCTAAAAGCAACAAGAAAAGATTGAAGCGAAGAGAGTCGTCCCTTTGGAGGACTATGCATGCTAGTGGAACAAGAAAGAGAGCAGCTGTGGATTAATCATCAGTAATAGTGTAACGTGCACGACGCTAATCGACCTGGGAAATAGGAGGACGAACTGATGGTGCTTGGGAGTAGGTGGTAAAATAGGTGACACACCAGAAGAGGGGAATGTGAGATTTCAATGTCAAGAAAGATGAGCTTCTTTTGCGTGCATGGTGGTAAATGGAATGAGAGGACATGATAATGCATAATGTATAATATTCTGCAGAAAACTAACATGACAAGATATGCAAATACATATGACAACCTATTTGAAACATCTATATCCCTAATACTGGGTATTATATCCAAGAAACACATGTAGCAGATCGTGATGATAACTTGTTTCATTTTGTCGAAGGTAAACAACAAAAACAAAAAAACACAAGAAAACAAGTACATGTGCATGTGCATCCATACATACGACATAGAATAACGAGGAAGACAATCTTAAAGTCTGATAAGAACACACAATGAAGAACAAGAGATGAGATCCTATTGATAGAAACACAATCGTAAGAAGAGCTTCTGTCCATAACTGAACTGGAACAAAACAGAAAGAATAAGCGATCTAGTAACACACTAACATCAAGAACGCGTCGATGATATTTGTCTGCAACCACATTGTGCTGATGAGCGTGGGGGCAAGAGACCCAAGCTAGTCTCACCCCGTACCCCCACGGAATTTATGGGACATGTGCTCTCTCTGAATGTGAACGAGGTATCTTGATTTTGCATAAAAACTGACCCACAACCATCTCTGCAAATTCAAAATCTATCTCTTATGAGTCGACAAATAAATCCAAGTAAAACGAGTACAATAATCAAAATCGAATAATATCTGTTTTCTTTTCTCCTTTTCAAAGATGGACAAAAATCACATAGTATATGTTCTCCTTTTCAAAGATGGGGGAAGGACCCAATACATTTGAATGAACAAGCTCAAAATGAGAAGCACTAATATGCTTACTAGAAGGAAAAGAACTGGCTACATGTTTTGCAAGTTTACATCTCATACATGGTGTAAGAGTTGAAAGAAAGTTCCCTAATATACCAGAAATAGAAAGAAAACAAAGCGTAGAAAGGGATAAGTGTCCTAAACAAAGGTGCCACATATCACAAGTAGACAACGACGTGGTAAGCTCGAGAAAATTACCTGCAACAGAAGGAAGCAAAAGTTTGAGGTGGTTCATGTAATACAGCCCATCAGGCCTATGCCGTGCCCCAATCTCCCTCCTTGTGTAAGCATCTGGTACAAAACAGGAAGTGGAGTGAATGTAACAGGGTAATAATCAGTCAACCGAGAAACAATTGGTATGAAGGTAAAGTTTGTTCACCTCTATCTTAAACATTCACCATCAACAAACATTGCTATGCATGGTTTTGTTGCTTTGGCTTTATGTTGGAACCAGGGTAACTATTATACTTAACTTTCTTTTTGTACTGTTTCTTTGATGTTCATTTCATTATTTTAACATGGTAACTGATGCATTTGACTTCTGATGAAGGATAAACTTGATTTTGAGCTTGCAACATTACCTGCACTGCTTCCCGTCTTGAGTTCTGCATCAGGTGAAACACTTCTTCTGCTTGTGAAGCACGCAGAATTGATTATTAACAAGGTGATTGACATTATCTGTAATGAATACACGCAAAGGTCATTGCTCATCTTCAAAATGCATTTTGCTGTACTTTATTTATTCTATGCTATTGAATAACTTCTTGATTTTAGTACGCAGAACTGATCATCGATCCATTATTAAAATATTATTAAAAGATGATGTTAAGGATACTCTAAACCTTTTTATTCTTTCAAAAAGGGATCCATGAAGCTCAGTTCTAAAATGAAGACTCCTCGGAAAGACTGACCAAACATTATGATTGGAGTTCACCATGATCCAACCCTCTTTGTGGAATTTTCTAGTTGAGGAAACAATTTGCAAGTTCAATAGAAGTCCAATCGACAGAGGTTTTGCCATACAGATCGGTGATCTAAGATAAGAATCAATTGGTGATTAATAATCCGAGTATGCCTATTGGCCGCTTAGTCTGATTATCTGTTGGCTGATTAATCAAAAGATCAAGTGGACTGGCAATTGCAATTAATCGGCTGGTAATCCGACTAGTCAGTAACTATGGACAGAGCGCTCAATGAAAACCACTTAATATAACATTCATGCAGATTGAGCAACCCTTCCCGAGTCTCAAGACGAAGGAAATATGTGATTTTATGTACGACACAGCAACAACAAAAACATCCATATGTTTGGGGTTCGGCTACATAAGAGTGATGAGGACTATGCATTAATACCGTGATGTAATCATGCAAGAGTTTATTGAGTGTGAAACAGGGGTGGGGGTTGTTTATATATGAACTAGGTTAAGGGGAATCTATCTGCAGTAATCAAATATGTGACATATATTTCCGTTTCTTTTGAAGAGCATTTTAACATCTATGAGAAAATGTAATTAACAACTAATTGTGAACTTGTTTGAATTCATAAACTATGACCTTTGTGCACTTTCTTTTTGGTTAAACAACATCCTATCACTATTTTTGCCTTATTGGATTTTATACTATCATTTTTTAAGATTGATTTTTATCAGTCCTAATGGGCAGGTACATGCAGTCGTGCTGTACTTTTCCTTCTTTTTTTCTTAATGTCCATGACTGTATTCTGACGTGCATTGTCTTCCCAACAGGCTAGTCAAAAACACTTGATTTTGCATCTCCTTCCGGTTCTTGTTCGAGCCTATGACGATACGGATACTCGTATACAAGAAGAAGTGTTGCGTAGAACTATTCCACTTGCAAGGCAACTTGATAGCCAGGTGCTATTTTGGTATTTGTAATGCTATTTACCTGTCATATTTGGTAACCAGTAGATTTCTAATGTTATATCTAACATGTGTGTTCCCTTGTTTTTGTATCATTGTTGTTGGCTACATGTAAAATATTATGTCTTTTTAATTCATTGCTTAAATTTCATACTATACTATTAATTTATTTGATCAATCATTAGTCTCTCTATGAAGTGCAGTCTCCTTAAAATGTTTCTATGACATGAAATATTGGTTCCCTTTAAAGCCTAGTTATAAGAACACCAGATTCTGTGCGGTACGGTCAAAACAACACATGATAATGTAGTTTTTTTTTTAACATGTAAGTCACTTATATGCCGTCGAATTAACTGAGCAAACAGATACAAAAGGAATTCAAGTGCAAATTGCAGGGCGTATCGACGGAATGTGGCACAGATTCAACAACCGCAACTAGTTTAATTACCAACCCAAACCCACTAAAACAATATCAATTATGTACCCCAATTGGCGATCCGGCATGAGACTCGTACATATGTTTTTTTTTTCAAACAAAGTTGCCATTAAATTATCATTTTTTTCATACGAGATCTCATCTTTCTCACTCTCATCACATACAAATTTACTGTTAACCTTCATTCTCCACTTCGTCACTATTTCACTTCGTCTTCCTCTCAGATTTCTTTTGGTATATAGAAACATGAAACTCAAATTACTGCTTTTGCATAGCTTAGTTAGTTGAGAATGGGATTCTACAAACATATAAGGATAATCTTAAGCTCGTGTTAATATAATTTCCAACGGTAATCATACAATTCTAATAAAACAATCACCAGCACTTGGGCATTCATTTTCGGAACATGTGCAAGGTTTAAAGTATACACAGAAAAAGGTTTCAGAGTTCATACAAAATCTATTCTTTGCTTATATAGAGAGGAGAGTGTATGAGAGTATCATATATCGGCATCATAATGTTTAAGCTCTGATCAGCTTGCCTCCACAAGCAGTGGTCGGGTAGGGAGGAGGCAGAAGAAGATAGGAGAGTGGTGCCCATGTAAAGGTTTGGCTTTGGCAGTGACACAGATCATGGATCACTTGGGACAAAGAGGTTGGCAAAGTAGTCAAAAATCAATGTCTCAATACAAGTTAACAGAATATACTTACGTCAGCTGAGTTGACGTAATTAGAGGGACTCAACTCTTTTATTTATCATATGGGGGACTTTTAACAATTAACAAGATTTGGGGGACTTATCTAAAAAAATAGTAGATTTAAGGGACTTATAAACCTGATGACGTAATGATTAATTCTTGTGGATAGATACAGTATGTCCATAGGATATTATATTATAGTTTGATTTCACCAATTTACTAGTCTCCTTATAGTAGGAACAGCCTCCTTCAAATTTTCTATAAGATGAAATTTTGGTTCCTTTAGGAGTCCAGTTATTAGAAAAATAAAGATTCTGTGAAGCACTGCTGCACTTTGTCTTGACTGATTCTGGTGCAAACTTTCAAAAAGCTGCTGCCTTGGCATCCCGGTCATGCTGGCACCTAGCTACAAGGGTTTATGAGGATTGGTCATGAGGTGCCCGCTTAGGTACGAGGCACCCTTCTTGAGTGCCTCTGGCCGCCTAATTCGTCTTGAATTTGAACTCAATTTACATATTAAAGGAAAAATGATCATGGCCAAGCCCAACCACATGAAATGAAATCACACAAGAAAGTGTATATTTGAATTCATAATTCCGACTTACTCTCTCTCACACTCTCCAAATTGACTCCTTTTAACTTTTTTTGGTCCTAATTCGACCGGCGGAAGAGATTGCTGCCAGCGACTCCAACTACAATTCAGCTTATATCTCTAGGTATTAATATTATGATTATCATTGACAACTTGAGACCTCTCTCCAATGATTCAAAATATTACATCAAGTAGAAATAAAAGATCATAACCAACTCTGCTTGGTCACAACACAAAATCCCAGTCGTAAACTACATGTTCGTCTTAACCATTGCACATCCCAAAGATTTAGATTTGGGGCCCCTACCTTCCCCCTTGAGGCTCCACCTAGGCCTTTCAGGGCTTTGTCGTCTCTTGTCGCCTAAACAGGCTTGTTATAGTGGACAGAGATGGATATTTCTATAGCTGTTTCATCTATGATTTGCCATATATTATTGTGGGGTTTAATGAATGGTTAGCTTGAGCTTGATTGTTAAGAATAGAGTTCTTGTTTGCAGTGTTAATTTTGACATATTTGTTTCAAGAGATAATTTTAGGTATTTATTTTCTGTAAATGAAGGTAACTTTATTAGCTGAGTTCGTACACAGTTTATCCTTGCAAGTACATTCTTTTCTCTTTAAACATGGCACCTTCATGTGGTTTCTTATTCATACCAACTTGACCTGTGAGTACCTTTTTCATTATTTATCTTATTCATGGGGTGGTTTACCTTTTATCAATATGGAAATGGTTTCATTATTCTACCATTTAGGAATGCAAGCCTGACCAACCTGTTTAACATGGTCAATGCCTCATTAGGTCAGTTCAGAGCTTTCTTGCATTGGTGGGAAATAAAGAAAAATCAAGGAGTCTATCAACTGTTTTAGTTGCTTCCAGATGCCTAAGCAGCCTATTTGACTTGTTTGGATAACAACAATGGATTGTTGTTGTTAATGTTGTAATTATCTGGATGGACTGGCGTGGTCTATAAATGCTACTCTCGTATATAATACAAAAGAAAGTAGACTTTGGAATTCAGTATTTAACACTTTACAAATCAAAGCTATAAAGATTGCATGAACAAGAGAGGAGCTGAGCCGAAGATCTGTGAAAATGAATTGGGCAGCAAGCCAGCATTGGCAACCAGTGAACATTGACTTTTTACATCTTTCATTTGGTGGAGAGCCATAGCGAACCAAAATCTATGAAGAAAAAGATGGAGATCTTCAATCCAATATATAGCACAACGTTGTATTTAGAGATTTTAGTTTGTGTTCCTTCTTCAATTTTATTGCTTGCCCAATTTTTTTGAATTTTCGCATTATAGGGAGGTAGGAGATACAAAGCTTTTCCGGTTGTCAAGATTGTAATTTGTTAGCCTTGGGTCTACGTCTCTTTAATAGTTTCTCAGACCCAGTTCGATCCCCATTGGGTATCATAACTTATTTAAAGCTTCTATGAAAGTAATCATAGAAACTCTTTAAAACAGCATCAAATTGGCTTAATCTTAGTGGGTGGCAGGTCTGAAATCTGCAGTTCCAGATTTTGTCCTGCTAGGCCAGACCCCTGGTAGTATGGCTTCTTGCAGTTGTTTTCTATTCTGCATAGATCCCGGACATTGTTCTTCAAAATTGGCCATATAGTAGGCCAAAGCAGATGAAAGTGTAAACAGATTAACAGACCTGGAAGTCTATTTTCCGTAAGTTCTCATATCATCTCAACTTTCACCTGTAGCTCCAATTCTATTGCAGTTTTGAAGTTCCAGTCTGGACTGCACTGTGTTATCATCTTTTGTTGCACTCTTCAGCTGACTTCAGGACGTAGTTTTGCCTTCTGTGTTCTCCCAAGGGTCTTGAACTTGAAATAGATTGTCCTAGATCAATAGCCTAGTGGAGGTTGAGGTTTGAGGTAGTTGCATCAGAACAAATAGATTTAACATTCATAGTGTTTGGCACTGACTAGCAGCATTTGAGATGTCACCACAATTGGGCAGCGAGAAAGAAGTATCACTACTAGGCACAATGATGAAGGTAAGGAAGAATGGTGATAGGCTAAGTAGCTAATGTAGACAGGTTAAAGGTCTCCCATTGGACATACCTGCAACCTTACCCACTTGAAACAAGTGGAAGAAAATGAGGGATGTACTGTTTTTGTTTGTTTCTGTTTCAGTTAGCTTATATTGTAAATTTCTCCTCTGCTGTTTTTCTATTTTTCTTTGTAACCCTGTAACTGAAACATTAAACTTCACAGGGCGTTGAAGCCTGAACAAAAATAACATAATATTGTAGTTAGACTTTATTGAGTGGATCAGAAACTGAGCAATGCTTACAACCATGTCTGTTTGGAGTGCCTACTCAAATTAGTACTTAATTCTTTTGAGCAGCGTTAGGTTCCCAAGAGATTTCATGGTACCCAGTTTATTGATATTTTCTCGGTCATAATAATTGAAAGAGATAAGTTAATGTGTTTTTATTACTCTCTTGGTTGTCACTAATTACATACGAGGGTCTGAAATTCTGAATGTTGTATATCTGCACTTTGTCTTAATATTAGATATTTTCTTACTGCAGCTGGTTAATAAATGTACAACCACTATATGTAATTTAACGCTCTAAATTTTCTATTCTGCAGCTGGTTAAGCAAGCCATCTTGCCTCGTGTTCATGGCTTGGCCCTTAAGACTACAGTTGCTGCGGTATGTAGAGCTCTTTTTCATTAGTTAGATATTTATCTCTGGTAGCAGTAGTGCATATCTGCCTAAGGTTTAATCCAAAAGCTGTAAATGGTTTACATTTTTAGCATCAATCCTTTTATTTCTTTTGCCTCCCCTTTTTCCGTGGTGTTGATAATTGAACAGCTATCAGCAACAGGGATCAATTCTATGAGTACACGACTCCTGTGCTCTTTTACTTGTGTGTAAAGTGGGATGTCTTTCTTGTCTTTTACACTTTTTGTGGAGAAGGTTGCAGGATGGTGTGGCCAATGTACGTTTCTTTATTCAACTTCACTTTTCACCCACTTGGGAAAATATCTTATCGTCAAAACATATGATGGGTACCTGTTTAGGAGTTTAAAAATGTTATTCCTTGATTGAGGGGTGGAATGAAATGAACCTTGATAGAGACTGTAAATGACAATATAATGATTGTTACTCCAATGCATGAAATACGCTTATAATACTGAATGAAATTGATTGGTATAGCCGAGCCAAGTCCTTGGAATAAAGGCCTTTTGCTGTTATTGCACTTACGTGTTGCTTGTGAATTTGAACGGATAATGCAAACTACTTCAATCAAGCCGGATGATAATTCATTTACAAAATTATTACATTCTTATGTGAAGTGTCCCCTGTTGATTTTGTTCAGTGGATATAGGTGTAGGAACTGTGGGCATTATGTTAATTTTATCAATGTTTACTCTCCCATTGGGATGTATGGTATTGGTTCATATGGTCTGTCTCCCTTTGTTCAAATGGATGCAGTTGCTTTTCGGTGTAGAATTCTGAATCTGTGACCTTTGTTCGTGACTTTGTGTTTCATCTCTCTATTTCTTCAATTGACTTTCATCTCTCTATTTCTTCAATTGACTTTACGTTTTTCTTTGCTTTATTCTGTTTCCAAGATGCCAAAATGGAGTAGGTCTTAGTTTAAGTTAATAATGGATTCATACTATGAAGGCTGTATTAATTTCCTAGAGAGCTAATTGTTTATGTTTTATGATTCGTGCACTATAATCAGGTTCGAGTGAATGCATTACGCTGTCTAGGTGATCTGGTTTCATCACTTGACAAACATGCTGTACTTGATATCTTGCAAACATTGCAACGGTGTACTGCTGTTGACCATTCTGCACCTACGCTTATGTGTACTCTGGGTGTTGCAAATGCTATTTTTAAGCAGGTAACTTGCCAACTATTTTTAGTTTCCAATATAAGCTTAACTGCCTGACTTATTTTCTTGTAAAATTTACTTAAGTTTACTTCATTACTGTGCGATCTGCATGAGTTCACATGGTGTATATTTCATTAAATGGCAGTGATTGGTATAGTGTGTCGCAACTTATGTTGGTCTATCTTGTTCAGTATGGCGTAGAATTTGCTGCAGAGCATGTACTTCCTCTACTCTTTCCTCTGCTCACAGCCCAGCAGCTGAGTGTTCAGCAATTTGCTAAGTACATTCTTTTTGTGAAGGATATACTGAGGTACTGCATGTATGAATACCACTTCAATCTTCATGTTCACTAGTCGGTAGATAACTAAATATTTAACTGGATTTGTCTTCGCAGGAAGATTGAAGAAAAACGAGGAGTGACTGTCACTGATGGTGGTATTCCAGAGGTTAAAGTCTCTCCTGCACTAGCTAATGGTCTCCATTCTGAACCAATTCACAAGCCAAGCTTGCCTATCTCTAACTCAAAGAGCAGTCCAGCATGGGATGAAGATTGGGGCCCTATTAGTAGGGAAACTTCTGACCCCTCTTCTTTGCATTTGAACCAACAAGTCAAGCAGCCAATTATAGTTTCACAGCCTGCCCTTTCAAGTGCTACTCCTATGCCATCTTCAACATCAACTCTTAACCAGCCATCACGTACCCTAGACGACATTCAGTGGCCACCTCCAATTGCTTCTACTGCTTTCACCGCTCAAGTAAGTGTCAATGAGAACCAGAACCAGAACCAGAACCAGAACTCTGGAGTCCATCCTAGCAGTAGTTTTGATGATTTGGATCCTTTTGCTAATTGGCCTCCCAGGCCAAGTAATTCAGCCAGCAGCGTTACTGGGTTTGCCACCAAGTCCGCATATAGCTATGGTAGCTCAGGACCTAACATGAGCAGCTTAGGCTTCATTGATACCAGCAATCCTATTGGTCTGTCGAAGCCTCCACAAGGGAGCTCCAGTAGTAACACATCTATAGGGAGTTCACAATCACTACTGGGCATGGGGAACTCAAACTCATCGTTAGGTATGGGCTACTCAAATACCAGCAGTAATGGTAAGCGAACAGGAGACCTTGGTTCCATATTTGCCTCAGCAAACAGCGGGCAGCCAACACCAAGAATTGCTCCGCCTCCAACAACTGCCATTGGAAGAGGAACAACTGCCATGGGAAGGGGAATAAATGCCATTGGAAGAGGGCGAGGTAGAAACCAAGGGAATGCAGCCCTAGCTCAAGCATCTCGCTCAGAGCAACCTCCCATTTTGGATTTGCTTTGAGTGACTTGCTGTAGACCTTTATTCTCTTGAGGAGCTGATCGCAACAATCCGTTGGGAGAGCATCAAGCAGGCATTATGTATATTATGGATCACGAAGAAGCGATTTCCTTCATAGAAGGCCCACGGATATAGATGATGGCAAGTTCAACTTATTCAAGCTGTCTCCATTCTTGTGATACATGTGTATTCTTTTGGATGACCTCAGTTCCTAGGCTGGGGTTACTGGAGATAATAAAAGTCAAAATGTATTGACTAGTCATCTGTTTTGAGTGATTGTAATGGCCTGACAGACTAGCGAAGAACTAAAGGGATGGTGAACACATTTAATATGTATTAAATATTTTCTACTGAACAATGTAATGTGTAGGGGGGAATTTTAGTTTCTTTTTTGGATGGCTTAAATGTGAGATAAATTTGATTAATGAAACAAATTTTCTTTTATATTTGCCAATATTTATTATGTTTCCCTTAAACACAAGTGAAGGATTTATTACTTGAATGTGGATTAGATAATGCAGTGAAACTTTACATGTAATTCAAGTTTGTGCCTCACATGAATTCTTGGAGATATTTGAGTATACAGGCAGATAGATTGGTTGTAGAATATTGCTGGACTGAACATCTTGCGTCATCTCTCTCTCTGTGTTAAGTTCAGGACTAAGAACTTTGTGAAGAGACATAAATTTTTTCCCTCAAGAATTGTGTATACTGGCAATTGTCTTGGCACATAAATTGGAAGTTCCCCTTGACCATGTTGCATTAAATGCTGCTGTCTCCAGTTTGAAGATATGTATCAAATTTCTTGTATAGCATATATGGTGGCTCCTTTGTCGTTGATTGTTAGCAGTTGCAAGATATTCAGAACTTTCTTAGGACTTGATTGTCTGACAATAACATGATGTTTACAACTATGCGTGGGCTGCTGTAAGTTCGATTTTTATTTATGTACAAAAATTAATTTCTTCTTGGATATTTATCTACCAAAATTCAATTATCCTGAGGAAAAAGGTAATTTGTCCGCGGGAGGGCCGAACCGCATTGGCCCTCCTATTTTCATGGGTCCCACGCCGGTTGACCTGCCAATGGAACGGCGTCACGTGGCGGACGGGCTGGCTTGCCTGCGGGCAAGGTAGCAGCGCTCTTATCCTTATTCTTCTCATAGTGAATATGGCTAGAAGAATTTTGTTATTGATCTGCTCCAATTTTAAAAGCACATTTCTATTCTGCTTGTTATTGATTTTTTTTTTTTGGGTGTGATCTTGTTAATTACATAGATGAACAACACAAACACCCACACACGCACTCTTTCTGTGGTAAAAGTAAAGTAGTAAACATTTCTTTTCTTGATTGTCGGTGTGCATGAACTAAATAGCACGCACTCTTTCTGTGGTAAAAGTAAAGTAGTAAACATTTCTTTTCTTGATTGTCGGTGTGCATGAACTAAATAGTTATTGTAAGGTTCTAATTCAGCACTTAGTCTTGATTTTGCAATAATGTCATATATATACGTATACTATCTGATTAATTTGGAAGGAATTAACAAAGCATTTGTATAGTTTTTGCATATTTGTCGTTGATTGCGATTTCTTCTGTTCTCAACATCTTCAAGTTCTTGTTTGAAATTATGCGGTAACTACCAACTAAACTGGTTAGTTATCAATTAATTGTTCACTCAGCATAACCATCAAAGTGCGAAGTAATTAGGCCTCGTTTGGTTCGCGGAATGGAAGGGAAAGGAAATCAATTCCTTGTCATTTCCTTTCCTTTGGAAAATTTTATTTTCCATTGATTTTCCTTTCCGATGTTTGGGAATGCCAAGGAATTTGGAAAGGAAAGTGATTACTTCAATGTGGGAAAGTGATTCCTTGCTTGGATGGATGGAATCACTTTCCCCCCTAATTTCCCTTCCATTGGGAATCACTTTTCTTTTCTCCTCAATTCCTTTGGCACCCAAACATAGGAAAGTAATCACTTTCCTTTCCCAACCCGAAGATTCCGCGAACCAAACGAGGCCTTAATATCTGTTCTCGTCAACTGTGAAGAAATTTCAAGCTGCAGTTCATATTGTGTTCCTTTCTCACTCGATATACACTTATTTTTCTCTGGAGTTTGACTTGGCTTGCATTTGGCTGGCTAGCTGGACCATCCTAGCTAGAGCATGGCAAATTCATCATGACGGACCCTATAATTGTAGATCCATACTGTTGAACATTATGAAGTTTGAACACGTTTAATACACTTGATGTAGCTAGAATACAATTAGGTCATGGCAATTGGCATGCCTCCAGAAAATAGACATCTTCAGCCACAATCATTCCTCTAATTCCAACCCACACACTTTCTAGTACTGGGTATGTTTAAGCTCTGGAAACATTGGGAGAAACAATAAAAAATAGTTGGCACATTGCTGGTAATTAAAGTATGCACTTGAAAAATGTAGCCAAACTAGCTAGCTATATTTTTTCCTTTCCCGCACGTGCGGCTCAGTTAAATTGTATGTTCCCCGTATACGATTTTTAGCTGGTCGTTGTGTGGATTTTGTCCGCACTGACTTTGTCATCATTGTCCCACACGCACACCCCGCACGCTCTAGAGTTCTACGAGACGGCCATGACGTCTTTCGACGCTGGCAACTCAACGCCTAACTTCGCCCACGATGCCGAAGACGTCTCCGACGTCTTCACGACGCATACGACAGCAGATGCCGTCCAGCCATCCGTTCTATGTGCACGACGTCCTTACGATGTCTTCTCGACGTTCTTATGACGCCGCATGACGGACCGTGTGGTTGGCCGTCGTTTATATCCGTGGTAGAATGGTGCCGGTCCTCGACCGCCTACGCGACGTCATATTAGTTGAGTTTTCATAAAATTCTTGGAGATCCCTCTTTTCAACTACCTACAGATCATGCTCAAGTAAGAGATGAGGCATCTCTGGCTCCAACATACTTTGTTCTCGCCAACTGTGGGTGGGAAGAGAAGAACATGGGTATGGCCAGACTGCGCCACTATTAGTGAGGGGAAGGATGGATTGGATGGCAGTCATAGAAAGATTAGATAGGGGGACCTCCTCCTTTTCTAGTCTCCTCAGAAAATAGTAACACATCCAGATATGATTCCTCTAGAAGCCACTTATCCACTACAATGTACTAGCCCTAGCAGGAGTGAATCAGTGAGCCAAGCTTATGACAGACCAAGATGCATGGATCCCCATGCCTTTCATGATGGGGGGAACCTACTAGAGGGAACGAGGGAGGGTAGGATTTGGATCTCCATATATGTCAATATCTCGTAATATCTCATAATATAATGCAAATAATATAATGCAAATAGAAGGGACCGTAAAGATATTAATTGACAATTTCTTATGATCAATTTCGTGCAAATATCTCAGTATCTCATGCACTTCCATATTTGTATTAATATTATGGGACATTGCAGAACATTGGTGCGTCTGACACACACGGACGTCTTGTAGAACAGTAAAGTCCAATGGAAACTCCATGGTCCCATCTCAGACACATGAGATATAGCTTAAAAAAATAACATGCAAAATGTTATGAACTAATTTTGAAGAATAACAAGGCTCAATTTGGAGGTCCAATTTCTACATTCTATATTTCACATTATTGAACACATTATTTTGGCTACACAACCTTTGTCACCAAAGATTATTTTATGTTGTTGGATCATTTTCATACATATCTAACATATTCAAAAAATTTATATTATAAATCTGGGCCGCAAAATGTATTATATATCGTTCAGCTTCATCTATTATGGATATGCTCCCGGGAGCTTTGTTAGCAATTCGGCAAACGGAAAACATTCGAGACGGTAAAAATACAAGTATAAATCTGTCACGTTCTTTGTGTCAAATTTTTCAATAATTTATATAAAATACGTTTAAGATTCACATGCTTAAAGTTTACGTACTGATTCGAATCTTTCAAAAGTACATAAATATTATACGTTTTTAAAAGATCCGAAATTTTTTTACGTATAATACGAGTTTGATTCGGTTGATTGCTAATAAGGCTCAGGAGATGAGAGTATCAATAGTATTCTATCATCGTTGTCATCGTCGCCATCATCCAATGTTCATTCCTAGGGTACCAGCTGCAGCAGGAAATGCAGAGTTAGTGCAGACTGCAGCAGAGAGAGAGAGAGAGAGTCCCCCCTTTCTCTTCCTTCCGTAGATTTGGATACCTAACATGCATGTGACGCACGTGCGTGGGGTCCAGCCCACTTCACGTGCCCCCATGCACAGTCCCATACTACATATACCTTAAAATTCCAACTCACGTGATCGTTACGTCACAGCATATATGATCCATGCAGACCTAGGAATAACCAACTCCATATATTTTCTCTTTGTTTTGTTTTTGCTTTGATTTTGGTTTTTGGTTGGGGGAGGTGATGTCTTGATGATGATGCTTGTGCTGTCTTCTTCTTCTTCTTTTCTCCTCCTCTGCCATGCTCGATAATATTTCTTGTTTTCTTGGTCTCTGCTAGTTCATGACACACTAATATTTCTTGTTTTCTTCATCTATATATGCTACTTCATGGCACACTATATGCTCACATCATCACATGGTAGTCTCATGCTACTTTCTTGGGAGATGGATGGGTAGATGATGACGAGTTGGGTTTGGTGTGGTCTTTTGGTGTTACTTGGGTCCATTTCCTCTTTGAGATTGGCATGGTTGGCACCTTTCATACATGAATTCCTATACTCTCTCTCTCTCTCTCTTCTGTGCTACTCTGTGCTAGTCTATCCATCCCATGTTGGTTTTGTTCCTTTGTGTTTGAAATGTTTCTGGAGGGAAAAGTACGTAGAATCAGTTTTTTTTTTTACCTAGAATGTTTTCGTTTTGTTAATTTGCTTCATAATGGATCATCTTGAACATTAATATAGAATAAGAATGGGTAGGATAGATGAATGACAATACAAATATGATTAAAAAAAACAAGTATATTCCTTGAAAGTTAGAGGTGGTGTTAGTTATAAAGAAAAAAATGCTAAAAAATTATGATGGATAGTTTGGATATGAAACTAATAGATGCTACCATAAGGAAGAGATATAATATACTAGTTAAATGAGTTGCTGTGACTAAAGGTATAGTAAGATGATCATGGTTAGCTAGGAGATATGAAAGCATAACAAAGCCAATTTTGGAAGAAGGCCAGATTCAAACAATGGATTCCAAATTCTGGGAGAGGCTTTGTTGTTAGTGTACATCCTCAGTAAAGTCTTTTATGAATGGTTGCCGTGTGTCCGTAATTTGATAGAATATATTACAAGAGCATCTTCTTTTTTATTGTTGGTAATCATTTATTCATTTTTCTTCTCGCTTTACCCTAATTAATGATCTTAGTCCTGTCCATCACTGTACATTACTTCAACTTTATATATATATATATATATATATATATATATATATATATATATATGGGAGCGGATCAAAAACTTCCCTTAGAAAACTTCCTAAAAACCCCTCTCACTCTAATCCGTAATATTAATGTTAATGTTAATATTAATGTTAATATTAACATTAAATACTAAAATTAACATTAAACTTAACATTAAAATTAATATTAACGTTAACATTAATATTAACATTAACATTAACATTAATAAAAAAAAATATTAACATTATCATTAATATTAACATTAACATTAATATTAACATTAATATTAACATGAATATTAACATTAATATTACAGATTAGAGTGAGGGGGGTTTTTAGGGAATTTTCTAAGGGGGGCCTTTGATCCGCTCCCTATATATATATATATATATATATATATATATATATATATATATATATATATATATATAGAGGATGAGGGAGGTGAGGTGCCACCCTTTGGAGGGTGGCTACATGTCACCTCCTTATCCTATCATCATGCACCCATGTGCATGATGATAGCATGGGGGGGTGACATGGTGCCACCCTACGGTAGGGTGGCACCTCACCTCCCTTATTCTCTATATATATATATATATATATATATATATATATATATATATATATATATATATATATACCGCTTTCCCTTCGACCATCAGATCGAGATCGAGCGGACGAGGCTTCTTTTATGTACATTTTTTAAACTTCTTTTCCCCTTCCTACTTATTGCAAGTTTCTTTTGTACCACCAAATTTTTTGTTACAACAATCATGTATGTTGTAGCTCCCCTTCCCGAAATTTTTTGAAATATTTTTATTATTTTTATTTGATTTAAATGGTAATTTTAGAACTTTATAAATAATTATTTAGTTTATTGTTACGATAGATGATTTTTAATCATGATTAAATTTGGAGTACCATGTGACTAGAAATCGTGGCACTAATAGTGCAGTGGCGTGCCCAGAATAGTGTATTAGTCATGCCAAGGAAGACCCAGCCATAAGTGTGTCCTAACTAGGAAAACCATGCTAAGTTATAGCATGGCCATTATAAATAGTTTAATTATTTATTATTTAATTTAATGACTTCGTAGCGACCCGGTTGTACCGAACCAGTCCGGACTGGACCCGTACCAAGCCCATGTAGTCATGCGGGACGTCCAATGACATTCGTGTCGATGTATTTTGGTATGATAGTGTCGTATTCTGTTTTAATGATACAATGAATATTTTCTAAAGTATTCTTAACTAAATATTATTATTAGTTATTATCATCAAGATATATGGGTATATATAAATATATGATAACTATTGTATATGTGTGAATGTGAATGTATGAATAAATAAATATATTATATAGGTGTATTTCTATGTATATATATAAATATATTATATAGGTGTATTCGTATGTATATATAAATACATTGTATAAATATGTGTGTGTGTATTTATGTGTACATATATATATATATATATATATATATATATATATATATATATATATATATATATATATATATATATATATATATATATATTATACGTGTGTGTAAGGATATACATATATATAAATAGATCACTACAAGAAATATTGGTTTTTACGGCGTGCAAAGTATGCCGTAAAAAGTTTTTACGGCGTTCAATGTATGCCGCAGTGAAAGCCGTATTTGCTCGCGTCGTAAAAAGTCACTAGTTTTTACGGCGTTCAATGTATGCCGTGAATACACTGTTTGTACGGCATGCAATGGATGCCGTGTATACACAATAAATTACGACATTTAATGTATGTCGTGGAAAGTATAAACTAGACATCAATTACTCTTTAATGCACAGATATTATGACATATAACGTATGTCGTAAAAAGTACTGAATACACAAATTAGGACATATTATGCACGCCTTAATTTCTCTTCAATTTTTTTTAAAAAAAAAAACAAATCATGCTTTAATAGTAATCAATTTTACCATTGACAACAAACCACAAAAGAACAAGACGTCATTGATCCAACAAGATATAATTACGAAAAATAATATCAAATGATCCAACAATTACGAAAAATAATAACTTTCACTTTGACAATAATATGTAATGATCCAAATCCTAAGTTTATCCAGCAAATACGAGAAAGCATAACTTTCACTTAGACAATAATATCTAATGATCTAAATCCAAAATTTATGTAGCAATTACGAAAAAGCAAACTTTCACTTAAACATTAATATCTAATGATCCAAACCCAAAATTTATACATCAAAACATAATGTCGAACAACAACTAGCCCACCATCTTCTCCAGCATAACCTGCCCTCTGTCTGACAATCTCTCATCCCATGTCTGCAACCTACACAAAAGCAAAAGAGGTAGTTGATATGAGCATCTTGATTATGCAATCTACAGACATTTCGTTAATTTCTGACATATATTTATGTTACACAGGTTTATATGTTTATATATGTATACAATAAATTTTGTTTTTGTATCATGTCATCTCCTGATCTCTGGATCCAGTTCCAGATGATGACCGGTCTGGATCCATATATACAGGTTAAATATCTATCATTTTTTGTCTAAAAAAGGTTTGAATAGACAAAGATACCCACATTTCCAGGTTTTTCCTGAGACTAATCTCAGTTTATCACTGATATTTTATTACAGGTTTAGCTATGACAATATAGTCCTAACTGGACTGATCTAAACAGTCCAGAAATGTCATTCCTGAGATCTTAATACAGACTCTCAAAAGAACATGACTAGTCTTTGTTTAGACAAGTTAAGAAAAATATTCTACAGTAGCAACCCATCAGTTTAATCAACTGCAATAGTCCCAACTATCTGTCATAGCAGTTTAGGAATTGAATGTCAGGTTTATGAAGAAGTTTGGGATTGATCAGGAACCTGGAAATTGAATGGGACTATGATAAAGATTTTCAGGTTCATCAATTACTAAGGTACTGATAAATAAAACCCAACCTCACTTGCACCCAATACATCATCCTGGCTACAACCTTACTTCCAAAACTTATGCAGCTAACAGTTAATCAGAAAACTCAAGACTGGGGTTTAACAGTCCTATACTTTGGTATGGTGGTGTAACAAATATTTGTAAAGTCATCTACATGGCAGCCTACATAACCACTCGAGCTTAAATTAGCTCCTGAGAACATCATGACAGAGAAATACATGGTAAAATATAATGTTCAAACAACCAACAGTTAAGGCTCCCAGGTCCAAATGTTTATACTCTCAGGAAAACTGAATTCAACCTCTCAGTGAAAACTGGGATACCAATCTCCCAATAAAAACTGAGATACCAATCTCTCAATGAAAACTGAGATATCAATCTCTCAATGAATACTGAGATATCAATCTCTCAATGAAAACTGAGATATCAAGTTCTCTGAATTTCTAGTTCCCAAATTCAAGACAGTGTATACGAGTTCCAGATTCAACCATTCATCAGTTTACATATGCCAACTCAGTTCCAGATTCAACCATTCATCAGTGTATAAGTTAGACTGCAATGTTCATATTTTTTTTCCATTAGTCTTGCACACAACTTTTTGATGAGGAGTTCTCAGAGTTAAGCCAGAGGAGATAATCTATATGTAGACTTGTGGACATGTCTATGGTTTTGGTTATGATAAGATAATCCCTCCCCTTCTTAAACACTCATACCAAAACACTATGGTTTTGTCTATGGTTTTGGTTATGATAATATTATGCATCAACTTTGATATTTTCTGATCCCACAGGTTAACTAGCAAATTGAAGCTTTCATACCAAAACACTCATAGGAAGGGTCTGAAACTGACAAGCTACAATTTGTATCACCTGGCGCCCATTTGTTTGAATGACTTGCGAATATCATGCCCCTTCTCAGGCGGCCACCGGTATGTCTTCTGCAAAAACCATACATGACAAACATAATGTGGAATGGACATAATAACATAGAAGGCTAAATTATCCTAATGACACTTCAATATCAAACTCTGCTTCGCCTAAGAGCAGCCTTAATATCCCACATATACAAAAAAAGGCCTGTATCTACCAAATTAATCAATATTGGCAGAACCATACCAGTGGAGAAATAATCAACTACATGAGTGTTGATATCCCAAGAATCACAAATGTCATGTGGTATGCAAACGTAGTATGGATGCTGCATGTCCAAATTTCTCTTGCAATCTATGTTCTTTATAAAAATCTAGGCCTCAGAGCTTTTGCTGGATTGGCAGCTACATTCATCATTAGGTGGATGTATCATGTTTGAAGTCATGATGCATGTAAACTGGAAATTACTTCATGAACCCAAAGTTTAGGGCATGTTTGGTACAGATGAATAACACCATTAGTATGGAGCAAACTACATGTGAACTGAATATGAGCATAATATAGACAGAATCTGAACCAATTTGCAACAACTAAATGTACATGGACTGAAACTACATGTGAATATGAGCATAAACAGTATCTGAACCAAACAGAATGTGAGCATAACATGTGTTAACTGATGAAATTTGCTTTATATGGAGCAAGCATGGTTACCTGGATATCGAGCCTAGCAACCAAGTGGTGATACCACACCCAAAATGCAGAAGCTCAGGACCTAACTGATATGCATAAGGCATCAACAACATGAATATTTATACTCACTGACTGGAGCAATATCAACATTAATATTTATATATCTACAGGTGTGAAGCATCAAGCATCCACATGTTTGTGTCCATGTAAAACTAGAATGATATAAATAGACAATTTAATAGGCATACCCGGGTTGGAAACATTGTAAAAGACATTACCCTTCACTTTTATATACATATCATGATGCATGTGCTTGTCAATTTTCTTTCATTCACGATATTTCCGAAGCAAACGCCTCAGAACTCGCATTCTCCTCATCCAAAGGATCTTTGTTGGTAGCCTAGCTTCCCTTGTACCCTTGCGCTTACCTGCAATATTGAGTAACATTAGTAAATAGGCATCAAAGAGTAAGCATCCTTCCACACATTCAAACTTTTTATTGCAGTTTACCATAGCCAGAACGACGTCCTTTCCTTTTTGCCTCCATAGCACGCCTTGCACGAGATCGTGAGTGGATCTTCATGGGTTTCCTGATGGTAATGATTCAAACATGAAGCGATTAGAAATTAATCATAAACTACAGAAAATTATTTTAAATTGTGTTTGATAATCTTTTGGTAATGATTGAACTGATACAGGAGACACGTGTATTTTACTTTGGCAGGCAAGCAATTGTATTAATGTGCATATTCCCCACTTACCACCACATATCATAACTTTTATCCTGAATAGTGTTTAATAGATTGAAATGAAATAATAGTTCAACTTTTTTGCAAACTTCTACCAAGAATTATAACTAGGCTAAAAACCAAGCTCCAGATCATATAAAGCACACAACTGACTTGTGTCAGTCATAGAAAGCTACTCAGACTAATGCCTCATCATTGCCATTACCAAAACCAGGTACATGTTGGAAGAACAAATCAGAAATCAAACAGAACAGAGGATCAACATATACATATCAGGAACCGTATCATAGAGTGAAACATTACATATACGTATCAGGAACCATATCATATAGCGAAGCATTAAAGTATCAGAGTACGAAACATATCTGAAACCAAATCCCAGGGTATCACAACCAAAACCATATATACATATTAGAAACCAAACTAAGAATATGAAACAAAGTAAAGGTTCAGAGGATAAACCTAGGAGTGCACTTTTCAGAATGTGGTCCAAAATTCATATATACATACAAACTTTGGAAATCCATGCCCACTTTCAAGTTACCAAACATGCCCTAAATTAGGAAATCAAATAAAAATGAGTAGTAGAGATGATCGGTCACATATCTGGTGCAAGGAATAGTAAAGATAGCAGTAATGTCATTTATTATTAATGACATCAATAAAAATGTCAGAGACATCTTCATGTAGTAGCAGTAATAGAATATTAAAAATAGTACTCAACAACATACCAAGTTTCCAGAGACATGTTGAGGTATTCTACTAAAATGGATTTAGGAGAGAATATTCAAATTCACTATTGCAACTTCAAAAGCTTTAAGTTCTAACTCCTCACTTGAGTCACTTTGCCCAAGCAGTTCTAGCATAGCTTTGCCAGCCTCTTCTTCGTTACTCTAAAGAACAAACCTTACATCTCTAAGATAATCAAGAACACTAGAGATCTGCCAATATATTTTACTTTTTTAGGTGTAGCTCGCTTCGACGAACCAATTCTCCTTCATTAACTACTTGTGTTCTCCATTAATAGACAGTGAGCATTAGAAATTAAGCAAAAAGTTTGCTTCAAAAGGTTTTGCTTCAAATGGACAGCTACAGACCACTTGTCAGTAGGTTTTGCTTCAAATTGAACCAGATCTTAAGAGCCTATTGCCAGCAGGAGAGTGGTCCATTGACTAGATGGACTCTACCACTTGTTGAACCACAAAAAATATGCTCAGTGATAGTATCAGTTCCAATTTTGATTACCAAGCAAATGTGCTCAGTGATAGTATCAATGATAGCAAATGTGTTCAATTATGACTCAACTTTACACATAGAAGAAACAAAAAATATAGCATGGATGAGCGCAAAGTAGACCTTTCATGATCAGGATAAAACATTATGTCACTTATCAGGAGGCCGAGCACTGCTTAGGTGATGTAAAACAAAACAAAATGTAGATAAAAATTGAAATTCAACAAGTAGCAATATGCACAAAAATTTAGATGATAGGGTGAATGAGACAATTTATAGCTCACTTTAACCAGAAGTCTATCCTATAAATTCTCGTCAAGCCATTTGGTACAAAATAGACTCAGAAGGCCAGCATACATGGGAAGTACCTTTTACTGTTTCAGATTTTGGGCCCATTGAATTAATGAACAACCCTGCTAAGTTGTCTAGATGAGGAAAGTATCTAGAAAATGGGAAAGAGTACAAGTCCAACAATGTCTGATTCATGAGAAACTGTAGTACCCGAAGCAGTTCCAAGGTAGAGCACACGAGCGCCAGGCTTCTTACAAACAAAATCAACATAAAGGAACTAGAACTATAAAAATGAATATGTTCAGAAAAAATAGCAAAAGACTAACTAGTAATAACATGATACAGTTAATAATTATTAACATTGTAAACAACATGAAGGAACTAAGATAAGAAAATGAAACGATGATGTATTATTGCTGCAGCAGGGAAAATCACATGTTACCAGTAATGGGTGACAAACAAACAAATGTGAAGATTATATCATATTTTTCTGGCTGATAGGTATTACTAGTGGAAGACAAAAAAAATGTTTGTTTAAGCTAGCTCAGTTTGCAGTGTGCAAGAAAATTACCAATGTCAGTGTTGGAGCAGGGAAAAGCTGCCAAAAAACATAAGGAATGCAAACATTACACGTGGGAGTCAAGATACCAACAACCAGAATCAAAGACAAAATCTAAAGTGAAAAATAGCAAAATATCTACTAAACTAGAGAGCAAGAAATGAATCTTAACAATCTAGTTCCCAAGTGTTCAATTAGAACTAAAACGAGTGTGTATTGCCTTTGGTTTATTCTTATATTAGCTTTTCCCTTGCTCTCCTTTCAGAGATACTGATATCATAGTAATGAAGGGAATGCAGTCTAATTATTTCGAACACCGCCCACCCTAATAGAATTAAAAACACAATAATAAGATGCAAGCTGCACATTCACTAACTAAAATTTTCATGTTCCAACATCCAAATTATCCAATATAAATTAAAACAATTATATAATATTCGTAAAAGCTGCTTATAAACTACACAACATTCTATAAAGCATAATGGGGTGCTACTATTCATGAAACAATATTTGCACCCTAATTAGGTGCCAATTATCTTCAAAGGCATTTGACCTTGCTGTCATCACCATTGAACATTAAACCAAGCACCAAGTTCAACAAATCGATTCCTACTCTCTGAATAACAACTATTGAGTTCCAAAATTGGAATGGAACTTCTAATTTATCTTTCCTTTGATAGAAAATAATCCTCCCTGATTTTTTGAGAATATCCCAATCTCAATTTTTTTATGATGTTACTCCCAAATATTTGAAGCCCACAAAATGGTGAGCCACATGGTCATTTCTATTAGAATTTCTCCATAAAACTAAAACAAATTCAATTTCTAAATAAGCAAGTTAAATAAAGGTGAACCTGTTGAGATTCTGTAAAGGTCATTCAAAGAGTAGAGCATAACTAAAAGACTAAAGTTCTGTCCATTCTGCAAAGGTCATCCAAATACACATGAATCAGATGAAATGATGAACTACAGAGCATAAAAAGTAGATAGCACATAAATATGGTCAGCAAATGAAGTATATAATAGGAGAAAAAGCCACCCATGATGAAGTCTTTTTTTGGCTATATAGGAGTCGCATCCAGGGAGGCAGATATGAAGGAGGAGGTGGTGTCCAACATTGGAGAATCGGGACAGTAGACGTCCTATGAGTTCAGCTTCCCGGAGGAGTCATTCCGCGATGCCGATGCCTATTTTTAGCCAAATCTAACAAAAAAATTAGGGTTTTAAACAACTGACCTTCAACCTCTCTGTCTTCGATTTTCAGTCAGATCTAGGAGTCATTCCGCGATTCACCACATCAACTAACCTTCGACCTCTCTATCCCCGATCTTCAGTCAGATTTAACCAAAAAATTAGGGTTTTAAATAGAGGATAGTAGAACCTTGGAGGAGGCAGGGCCTATGTCCTTCGACGGAGCCGGGGGGGGCTCGTCGAAGGCTACGGCGGAGCCGAGGGAGTCATCGTAGTTGTCGTGGGCCACGATGGTGGAGAAGGAGGAAAGGGAGAGAGGTGCTGGAGCCTGGAATGAAGGAGGAGGAGGAGGAGGAAGGGGGGATGTAGAGGAAGGCCTCAAGTATATGAGCACTCGAGAGAGAGCTTAGAGAAGGCTTGAAAAACATTACACGAAAAGTGAATAGTTGGGCGCGGATTCGTCCCGCTATTTTTTTCACAGATGTTAGGACGTTCAATGCACGCCGTAAATAAAAATAATATTTACGGCATTCAATGTATGTCCTAAATAAGTATAACAAATTATTTTTTTAGTTTTCCACGACGTCCAGTGCAACGCATGTCGTAAATTAATTATTTACGGCACACTTATTTAAGCATGCCTTAATCTCAATGTCGTAAAATATCACTTTTCTTGTAGTGGATATTATATACTTGTGTAAGTGTTGTATATATATATATATATATATATATATATATATATATATATATATATATATATATATATGTGTGTGTGTGTGTGTGTGTTTAAAAAAAATATATATATATATATATATATATATATATATATGTGTTTATATAAATAAAAATATAAACATATGTGAATGTATATATAAATATATATACTATATATGTGTATAGGGTATTTATATATATAAATATATATTACATATATATGTACATGTGTATAAATGTATATATAGGAATTTATGTATTTATATATAGGAATTTATGTGTGTATATATATGTATATACATATATATACGCTAAAAACTAACTAAGGATCCAGCTAGCTCGGGCCCAGCCAATCAAGCAGGCCCACCCCAGCTACAAGCTTAAACCGAGCCTGACCCCCCTGTTCGTCAAACCGTATATATATCCGAGAGAGCGGAGAGAGCAGAACTTTGCAAAACCCTAGGTTTCCTCGACGCCACACCCACGCGCGCACCCCTCCCCTGCGCGCGCGCCGCCGTAGGCTGGCAGGGGGTTGGCCGACGGCCGGCGGCGGACGGAGAACAGCGCGCGCGGCCTGGAACACACGCGACAGCTGACAGCAGCGCACTTTCAAGGTACCGACTTCATTGTTCTAGTTCTTCGCGTATAATCCACGATTCTTCGATCCGTAAAATCCTACGTAGAGCCTACATAACCCTCTTCCCAATCCATAAATTAGTTTACGTAGATGCTTAGTATATTTGTCAAGAAATCGAACCCAAGTCCGACGGAAAACTGCTAAAAATAGAACAGTTTTTCGAGCCAAAACCTCGATTTGTAAGGAAGATTCCTGTCGATTCATAAAGAGTTTTGAAAATCTATTTGAACAATTATTTAGACAGCATGTAGGACAACAAAATCCTTCAGATAGATTAATTTTTCGTTCACATTATAATGAGTAATTGGATTGTAAAGTTACTGAAAAACCTGTTTTAAAAATCACGAAAATGCTCCACACGACGTGCGTCCCGCCATTCCGGGCGACGTTGTCGTAAACCGAAAGCATCGAAAGATGCGTAACGGCTTCGTGGTCGTGTGGACTTTGGCGGAATTCAAATTGGTCGCGTGTGCGCGACGAATTTGATGCGTATCCGTCAAAATTTACCGTATCGTGCACTTTGCAAATTCTCCAATTACTTTGTGCACGCTCGTCAGATCGAGACGAAACCTGCGCCATCAGGACCGTATCATTTTTCTGGTCCTGCATACCAAGTTTGGTCCGATTATGAGACAGTTGGTAAAATCACCGTTTTGTGGGCCCTACGGTCCAACTCAACAGGTAATTTTGTGCACGGCCCGCCGGAATCCAACTTTGGACATACGGTTGGGTTCGTATCGAAAAACCAGATCCGTAGACATGTAGTTTGACAACTTTAGAGACCATTGACTCTGGCACGCTTTTCGGTGCAAAGCAGATCCAACGGCAGACATCGTTTTTGCTCGAAATTACCATTTTGCCCCTGTGTCCAGAATTGGACTTAAGGACAGACAATTCTAGCTAATTTGACAATTCTGAGACTGTTGGCATTGTCTGTTTTAGCTTTCGGAGACAGTTGTGATGACTCGGACTTCGTGGTTTATCAGTTGACTATATATTTGTTGGATCTGCGTGCAACCTCCAGGCAAGTATACTTTGCCTCCCTCTACAGTTTATTTACATGCATATTTATATTATTATACAATTTTACTAGTTGATTATTATATGTGATTTGTATATCATGCCTGCTAGTTTATATATAGCCTTGTTTATAATTAGCTTTGTAGTTCATAATGGATTGGTTTTTCTCGTGTATCGTGATTGGGTTGTGTCGTGTCATCTCTTGTACTTGGACTGAGTCGCATCGTGTCATAGGATGAATAAGTCATATCGGAACTGCTTTACCTCCTTGTCTTGAAATCTTGAAGCTAACCTGCGAGTCCACATTAGGGACGAGGG